>KN717169.1:0-15600 GCA_000816705.1 Dictyocaulus viviparus | reverse complement strand
TGTGAAGAGCAAAGCTAGTGTTTAATAAAAACTGGCGATAGATATTTCAAATGTCCTGATCAGTAACCTGTTTGGCCTACTAGCTGAGCGATTTTTTACTGACGAAATAGTATGTCGGATTTCGGAAATGGGGACTTTCTAAACAACATGATCGTCGTTCCTCTCTTCATATGGTTGTAGATAACTGTGGCTATCGAAGAGATCATTGTTAAGAAAATGGGATTGACATTATCAGATGAGCTTTAGCTGCTTCATGTTGATGTATGAGCACAAGAGCTCTCGAACACAAGCGTTTCCTAGAAATTTGACAACTTTCGACATTTTTTGCTTTCTTGTTAAGGTAGTTAATTATCTGATCAAATTTTTTTGATGGTGTAGATGACGATATCTATCCAAAAACTAGCTAAATAGATGTATAAATCCCATTTTATTCTTGTTTTGGAACTTTGTTTTTTTTCTGAGTTGTGGTTTTCCATCCCTTGCGTGTGAGAAAAATTTTTCTTGAAGGAGGCGATGGTTGGATGAATTTTGGGACAACTGCGACATCTGTTAAGCAAAACCTTATATTTGCTATGACTTGGTTTATTTCGTCATGGTGCTTTCCATTAGGAGACTCCCATGTGCATCTTAGGGATGAAGGCCTTTGAAACTGCGAGTTACAGTGGATCATTTTTTTCGTCATGATACGCTCTGGCAGCCGCTCTTACCTGTTCATTCCATTTGAGTTTGTTGATTTCATTGTGGAGTTCGTTGGCTGCTCTCCTGCAGTATTAAAATATCGCAAACAGTGGCCTTGTAAAATGTGTAGTCTTCTCTGTGGAACTTTTCCAGGTTCATATAAAATTCCTCAATTTTACTTTCATAGTAGTCAGTGTTGTTGCGTAGCATTCATGAAGATTGTCAATGCTAGTATTGAACTATGTCATTTCAATTTTAAGCATCTGATTCAGGTTGTTAGTTTTTTGAAAGAATTGGTGTTCATGATCAAATTTGATACAGAAATATTTTTTATCGCATGTTTCAAGAAATGGTTCTTCTCCAATATCATACACGACTCGTACGCAACTAGTGACTATTTTCTTATCGTTTCGGCCACTCAGTTGACACCGTACCTGATTTGCTTAGCATAAATAAGAAGGTCTTCTATATAAGATTGATGCCAGCGTTCATGCCTTGTATATACAGATTTTCATCTTAGTCCTTTCATGTTTAGGCAATCTAGTTTGGCCCTACGATTTTAGCAGCTTTCCATACTCGTCCTACGCGATGCTGTTGTATACGGGGATCTTTTGGTGTCAGGGGAATGAAGTCCATTTGTTACTGATTTTGTAATTACCCTCACTGCTAGCTTTCAAATTCGTTCCAAAAGGCTAAAATATTTTGCTTACTTGTGGACAACTTCCCAATGAGTAGTGGATAGTTGTTTGATCGCGGACTTTTAGCAGAACCGAAAATTAGAATAGATTCCGCATACACCTAAGCACAAGTACACTTATGTACATACAGAAGGTATAAATCAACTAGCACAGCGCGATCAGGAAGTCCATGCTCTGGAATTATCTACGTCTTAAGGCGAGTATACGATCATTCCGTGATTCACCCCTTATCCTCACCTTGGGTCGCGCTACGTAGCTAGCCCAAGGTTCCTCAAGGACAAAGATTCGTGGTAAAATTGTGAATACCTGTTTGTAAAAAGGCCCAATTAGTTTGTTTAAACTGTTTACATACTCTATGAGTACGCTGAACATTGAAGAGAACCCAGATAGTTATTTTGACGAAGAAAATACTTTTTGTACTTTTACTGAAACGTTTATGAAAGTTTGTATGGTGCTGTTCACTCTTAGCTTTGATAAGCTATTTTTCTGCTGAAATTTCAGTTTGAGTGGTGATATTTTTAAAACTTTAGCTATTATTTATATTTCATAAAAAATCTCTGAAGTTATTTAGGTGTGTTCATAAACTCTAATGGTTGCATGTGTTTTTTATTAATAATTTTGCTGCATCTCTTATAGGTGAATGCTATTGCAATATCTCCCGACAACACAATATGCGTTACTGTTGGCTCAAAACATGTCAAATACTGGCATATTCCAAAACAAGACTCTCAAGTATCTAGCTTGCAAGTGAGTCACTTTTCTTTTCATATGTTGTGCTTTTTGACCTATGGTTTATGACTGAAAAAAATGCAGTTGTTGGAATTTAAATAAATTGTGTTATGATTTTAAAATTCATTTTGGAATACAAATGGCTTAAACACCTCTTGTTGAGGAGAGGGTGTCTTGTCTGATTTGAAGTTTTTTTCTCTTCAGAGCAAAATTAGGAGTACTATTGTACATAAAGTCAAGTCTGCTTACTGACTAACTTTGCCCATTTATACTTTTCTAACAATGTGAAAACAAATGTAATCTTGTTCTGTTTCATTGGGCAATAAAATCCAAAATTGCAAACAAGTTAAGTAATTTGGGAATGCCAATGTTTAAGAGTAGCCGACCTTAAAAGCTTTCAAATTAAAATCCTGTTTTCAAATTTCTTTATTATGTGTTTTTTCCACTGTTCACTCCCAGTAAACACTAAACATATTCTTTTAGTCACGTTCTGCTATTCTCGCTGATCGACGTAGCTCAGTATTTGTTGATGTGGTTTTTTTAAATAATAGCATAGTACTAGCCATAACGGAAGATGGAGCCTTGGTAGAATTTTTAAACAAAAAGGTATTCTTAAAAATTTTTCAAGGGTTTTCATTATTGCTTACAAATTTTATCAGTATTTTTAGTATGTTAGGACGTACCATTACGATGATAAAAATATTCCACTATGTCTTGCAATGACAAAGGATGAAGTTGTGGTCGTGACTTGGATTTTATTTTCAATTTTTCCATGGTGCTTCTCTGTCGTTCTTATGCTAAATTTCAGCTAGGGTGTACAAATGGGATTATTCGACTATACGACAAAGATAATCTAAATATTCACGGTCAACTACCTCATCCAGCGTTCATTGGCATGGATCCGGCATGCGTTACTAGTGCGGAAGTATTCAAGTTTCGATCACATTCTGTGTGGTGGGTATAAAGAGTCAAAGAGTGAAATTATAAATCTAAATATTTTTTAGAGGATTTTTCTTCATACAGCCATATTCATGCATGTTTCAAACTTTGAATTCGTATACGATTCGTTTTGCGCTCGATAACGTAACCACTGTGTGGTTCTTTTGTTTTCACTTTACAGCTCACTTTTTTCTCCTATTCAGTGTCCTTCATAGTGGACAGATGTTCATACTATGTATTCTTACATAATTTTCTTGTTGCAGAACTCCTCATTAATAATGATTAATGCTTCCATTACGATTTTTAGATATCATATAGAGTCAAATAATCTTGAGATATGCTTGTCATACTCTTTCATAGCTTGATGACCACGCTATACAAATCTAGACTTTAATTAAATTCCTTTATGATTACCCTTCCAACAGCGATGAGCTTTCTTCTATGTTTAATTTTTAAGAAACAAGCAAATATTTCCTGCTCTAATTATGCATGAAATGTTACTGAGATTGGCTCTTATATTAATTTTAGAACTTACAACTGAATTGTAATTATTTCTTTGGTACCAAAGAAGTTATAAAGTTATCTCTTTAAATGCCAGATTATTTGAAAAATTTGGCTTTTTTGTTTAAAGCCCTTATCCATTGGTTATTACTTACCTCGTACCAATGTGAAATCAGGTTCTATACA
The DNA here is from genome assembly GCA_000816705.1 of Dictyocaulus viviparus. Classification (NCBI taxonomy): domain Eukaryota; kingdom Metazoa; phylum Nematoda; class Chromadorea; order Rhabditida; family Metastrongylidae; genus Dictyocaulus; species Dictyocaulus viviparus. The sequence continues at coordinate 11,869 of KN717169.1, read as the reverse complement.
TGATTTTATTTCCACACATGTTTTTTTCGTAATCTCTCCTACGTTTATACTAACGTGAGAACGTTGCGTCCATTCATTTAAGGGACCAACTACTGTATTAGAATAGTGAAGGTTTTTAACAAACCGTACCACTGGAGAGCTGGATGTCGAGGCTTTAGCCTATTTGTAATAATCGTTGTATAACAACATCGCATTGCTAACAAAATAAAGATAATTGAATTTTTTGGCATGAGCATGCCCTATACTGTGTGATGCAAGCGTTTTTTCGATCTAGTAAATGGTTTGGTAACTATTAACAAGTTTCAATAAATTAATATAAAATTATTAGTAAAATGAAAATTAATATCAGTACTATTAAGTGGTTTGATTCTTATGATATCTATTACTAAGTTGTCCAACTTTCGAATTCGTCACATTTCCAGTTAGTATGGACAATTCCGCATATTTAAATTTAGTTATCCTGATGCTCGAGCGTTGCGTTGTATTTCGTCTACAAACGATTTTTTCGTCATCGCTTATTCGGATCGATCTATGTTCGTCTTCGAACGCGGTGGGATAGCTAATTCATGGCGGAAACTGACTAGCTCCATTGCGCACGTAGGTGCGGTAACAGTAGTAAAGGTGTAGTTTTTGTGTCCATTTGTTTTTGTTTCAGTGCAGTTTATTCAACTTTTTAAAAAAAAGGAACAAATAAGTGTTGAAATAAGATGTAGTTGACAATTTGTAATTCGAATATAGCATAGCTTTGTTAACAGTTCAATGGTTCTACATAATAATTGATACTCGTATTCCTTATCTTGGTAAAATTAATAGTACTCTCAGTTTTTCTTTTATTATGCCTTCACAGAAATTTAACCTATTAGTAAGAAATTTTTTCTAATTTCTACTATTTGAGTTTTTTGTATTTCTACATAGCATTTATTTCTACAGTAATTAGAGAAAGTGTTTTTCTTCAGCGCTATCCATCACATTTTGCCTACCTCCCGAGCGGTTCCTTTATTACCGCTGGTGTCGATGGTACTATACGAATATGGAATATGAGCCGAAAATGTAACCAAGTATGTGTGTGGTTCATGTTTCTAAAGTCCTGTCTGTGGTTCATGTTTCTAAAGTACGAACTTTCAAAATTTCTAGATGTTTGACAATAGAACTCGGGTGGTGTACGAAGTTCAGTCGTAGCTATTAGTATTATCATAAGTTTCTTTCACCAATCTCTTAAACACTTGTACCGGCGCACTAGACCAGTCTCAAGGCTATATCCATATAAAATAATATTAGATCTATAATCTTGCCTAGATTTTCAAGATATTAGAGATCCAATTTGATTAGGATATGTTATTGCTCGAATGTATTAAGATTGCAGTAGTGTTGCAGAAAAACTGAAATGTATCGTCTATTAAGGTTTGTTCAATACCAAGTTCGAATTTATTGTCTTCAACTCTAAAGAAAATAATTCACGTAGAGCAGGACTTTTCTGCCCTTGTTGAATCGCGAAGAGGTATGGTATGATTTAATAAAAGTTGAATATTCTACACTTATATATTGTAGAGAATTCAGAACTTTTCATAAAGTGAAAATATAGAGATGGATTGGAAAATCCTTTCTATTTCTCACCTGTTGGAGTTCGTTTTCAATCAAAATATTTAGCAACTGTATTCCAGAAAATCTCAGGTGTAAGGGTGTTTCGGGGCGTATGATGTGGTAATAGGAGCTAGAGTTATACCAAAGGTCGCGGCACCCACTTGCCTACCAAGTTCGCCATCTCTTCAGGAACAATAATTTTGTTTCAAAGAATTCTGCGCAAATAGGGAACCCCGACTTAATAGATGGTGACTAGCTCAAGTAGTATAAGAGTAGCCTTCGCGATATCACACTGACGACTTATGTGTAGCACATTCCACAGGAATTCATCAACGCGAAAGTTTGTCTTATCTTAGGCAAGTGTTTATTTTTAAAAATTAAAAAATTCTTTTTAATATCCGTAATGATGCTAAGTTAGTCGCAAAATTTGGAACCTCAGGCGGGACTCGAACCAGGACCTACAGATATCTGGTCTGTTATGCTTATCCACACTACCGAGGCCCTCGCTCTACGACCACTAAATGGTTCACTTGTGCTAAGTGGGTATCCTATCAGCACTTGTCCGTTAGCGTATACGATCCGGTGAGCCGATATCGGCATTGCACCCAGTTACGTTAATACGTTTGAACATTTCATGAATGCCAGTACCATTTCTTCTTTCTAAAATAAATGTACTAACTCGCTTATGTGTTTTAAATTATGTCTTATTTACTTCTTCAAAGTGAGTAATTGTTTAGAGGTCGATTTCCGACCAAACGAACGAGCTGAGTCCAGTACAGGAATTCGGTGTTTAACAATATCACCAGACGGGAAGCATCTTGTGGCTGGCACAAAAAGCGGAAAACTTCAGTTAGTTGTCTTATCGTTCAATCATTAGGGCATTTTTTTGACCATGCTTATGTGCAAAAAATCTTACTTAGTATATTTCTGATTATTGGTCCGTGTTTTCTTCTTATGCTAATCTTCTTATGCTTTTTAAGAATAAGAATTCCATGATGCTTTATAGTGTTATTGATCTTTCTAATCCGGAAATGAATCAGCTGGAGATAATTAGTGCCCACGAAAGTGACGTACAGTGTGTAGAATACTCGAATAATTCTCGAGGTGTGTACGTCATGTTTCAAATTATCGTGCAATATAGTCCAAGGTATTTTCTGTAGATCTGTTTATTCAAGGTATGCCTTATTTATTTGCTTCTGGCGGGCGTGACCGTCTTGTGCATGTGTTTCGTCCTGGTAACGCAAGTTATGAACATTGTTATGTGATAGACGACCATCAAAGTGCTTTGAATGCAGTTCGATTTTTGCAGGTGCGAACCAAAACTTAGTACTTATAAAAATTGATAAGTCTTTAAAAAATCCGATTTTTTTAAATTTAATGTAATAAATTTATTCTTTGTATAAGAACTTTTAAGAACTCAGAAGAACTTAATTTTGTACTTCATTAATTAGTTGTGCAGTTTTTTCAATTGAGCTAATTTTGTTTTCCAGTCATTTATATACAAGGAGTGCATGAATAATGGTGTTCTTATGCTCACAAATATGGTTCAAATGATGTAGTCAGCATAATTACACTCCAATATTCTAACTATGCTATACTTTTTATACAATTGCGTTTGGCAAAGTAAAAATGTGATTATAAACATCTAATAAAAACATCGAATTGGGAACACTTTGTTTTTTCCAGAAATTTCTCAGATTTATTTATTTCGTTTTTGTTTTCAGAAAAGTAACAAGGATCTATATTTGTTTTCATGTGGCTCAGATAAAACGATCATTATTTGGCGATTAGTCATTTTCAATCATGTGGGTTTTATAGTGCATTTTCATTTAATGTTCTCTTATGTCTATTGTTCTGTATGTATGTAATTTTTTTTTTTTTTTTTCACTCTTAATTACAAGAAATGGAGAATTAGCTAACTAGCGCCCATCAAACGTGTAATATGTGTCGTATTATCGTTTCGCGCGTGACGCTGGCTCCATAAAACAATTAATTTACTTTATCAAAAATCCAGTAAAGTTTGTAATAACTATGGAGACGTTATGAAGACACTCATTGTCGCCTGTATTACTTAAATGTATGTAGTTTGCGTTTGTTTCTTTGTTGAGAAATGCATTGTCACATGATATTGGTGTGTTATACTGTATTTTTTCCAGGAATCCCGGAAGATAAAATAAAAAAAAAAAAATTTTTTTTATTTTTGTACTTCATTAATTAGTTGTGCAATTTTTTCAATTGAGCTAATTTTGTTTTCCGGTCATTTATATTCAATTCATCCAACAAGGAGTACATGAATAATGGTGTTCTTATGCTCACAAATATGGTTCAAATGATGTAGTCAGCATAATTACACTCCAATATTCTAACTATGCTATACTTTTTATACAATTGCGTTTGGCAAAGTAAAAATGTGATTATAAACATCTAATAAAAACATCGAATTGGGAACACTTTGTTATTTCCAGAAATTTCTCAGATTTATTTATTTCGTTTTTGTTTTCAGAAAAGTAACAAGGATCTATATTTGTTTTCATGTGGCTCAGATAAAACGATTATTATTTGGCATTTAGTCATTTTCAATCATGTGGGTTTTATAGTGCATTTTCATTTAATGTTCTCTTATGTCTATTGTTCTGTATGTATGTAATGTTTTTTTTTCACTCTTAATTACAAGAAATGGAGAATTAGCTAACTAGCGCTCATCAAACGTGTAATATGTGTCGTATTATCGTTTCGCGCGTGACGCTGGCTCCATAAAACAATTGATTTACTTTATCAAAAATCCAGTAAAGTTTGTAATAACTATGAAGACGTTATGAAGACACTCATTGTCGCCTGTATTAATTAGATGTACGTAGTTTGCGTTTGTTTCTTTGTTGAGAAATGCATTGTCACATGATATTGGTGTGTTATACTGTATTTTTTTCAGGAATCCGTGAAGTTCAATCGAGAAAATCAAATTTCGGCCTAAATGGGAACTAATGATGTTTTGATACCGTTGCACAGCGGAGATGTTCTTTTAGCATCATGTCAGGATCGGCAGTTGCGCTCGTATAGCATTTCTGGCAAATTGCTTACGACGGTGCGTGGTACTGGAGGTGAAGCGGATCTTCAACAAGGTTCATTAGAAAAGGTAGTCTATTCTTCAGATTATATTCTACACTTTTTTACACACTGTTGAGTCGGATTATTGCCGAAACAATCATTGAAGTCTATCACGAAGATCACGTAGAAAATCTATTATTTGAGCTATATACTCTTTCCTTCTAAAAAGTCCATCGAAATTCTTGTATGTATTGCATGGAAAATATACGAAGTTTAATTATCTTTCACTATTAAAAAATTTAGATAAAAAGACTGATTTTATGCGTGCATTATTTTCTACAAACGTTTCATTTCAGTTCTGCCTTGATCCATCCGAAACTTATGCTGCTAGTGTTTGTTCGGATCGCCATGTTTACGTAGTAGAAATTCGCTCTGGGAAGTGCGTAGCAGCCATAACAGGTATCGGAGAATCAGCCACTGATGTTGAATTCTCCGAAGATTGCAGGTCAAGTGTATATTAATTACATATATTTTTCGCTGAATTAAACAGTGTTTAGTAACAACTACTGTTGTTTTACTTTTTTGTGCTTTTATCAATTGGGAAACTCCATTCAAACAAAAGTTTTAATGAATACCTCAATTCATTCTTTTGATTTCATTTTTACACACTTTACTATAGTGTGTTAATTCGCCTGAAATTTAGCACAAACCACCAATTTGAGCGATTCTTGCTAATGCATTCTGTTGTCTGGTAGAAAAAATAATTTTGTTCGAATTATTGTTAAGTAACGCTGGTAAATGCTAGCGGAATTGGCTTAGAAACAAGTTTCTTTTTGTTTGATGTAAATTTTTTGTTAAACGTTCAATTCATCAGGTGTAGATTTTGTAATTTTAAATTTATTGTGCTTTCGCATTCTGCTGAAAATCATGAAACCAAACTATATGCTGTCTTCTTGAAACACATTTAATATCTACAAGTTGTGACGTATATATTTGTGCTCTTACACTCTATAAATTTTTGTTTTCCATTTGTTTTCCATGTTACGCAGCTAAATCGAAGTCGTTTACTTGTTGACCAATCGTAACGCTTTTCAGAAGACTGTATGTGACTGTAAGCAATGGCTGCATTTTTGTGTGGCGCTTCTCTGACACTTTGATCAAACAAATGCAATCTACGAAAGCAGCTGTCCAAACATGGAGAAAAGGTGTGTTGGAACAGAACATTTCATTTACTGTGTAAATTTGGAAAGATTTTGGAAATTTTGAAGACATAAGACAACAGAAACACGAAACACGGGCTAACGTTTTGGCGGGATTGCCTTCTTTAGAGCCTGAAAAGTCACAATTATTCGAACAAATCAAACACTTCAATTCATTTAGTCAAACACTATCGTTCACCTTGCAAAACAAATTCACTCAAAGTTTAAACACAATCAACTACACAGCTTATCTCATATACCTTTTTACAAGTGCATTTCCTCCATTGGAGACGACCGCACAAAGAGGCTGAAATCGTTAGTTGAAGTTGGAACAATATGTGAATGGAGGCAGCATAGAGAATGGAGTGTGGTGGTTGATGTCATACATGTCTTTACTGTTCAATTCAAGGGCTCAGGAATTTGTCTAGAACGCCTCAAAAAAAATGCGCGACTGTTTTTGTTTCTCCTACAAGTTTTTTAACTTTGATTTCAAAATCGACCCTGTTATGCATTTCAACCCTATTCCCGCCTAAGGTAAAGGGAGTGTTTAAGCTAAGGTAAGATAAACTTTGGCGTTGATCATTTTTTGCGGGATGCACCCATCAATTGGTGTTCAACATGATATGCTGGAGGTGATTGCTGTGGTTCTGGTCTATACAGTGACTTGAGTTGGCCAGATTTCGCGATGTGAGTGCTGTTTATCGTACCCAGATATCTCTTGTGCCAATTCATCGACCACGGAAGTATCGTAGGCTTAATAAGCCTGTGTGACGGCCGCAAATCTAATTCAGGCCTGCGTATCACTACTAAGTCACTGTGTCGTAATAACATAGTTGTTTGTTGATAGTGTATTGTCGTCAAATAATATAATACTGTGCTATTTATAGACCAGAATCACCAGACAGCTTTCTGGAAAGTGAAAATGAGGTTATTAGCGAGGATTTGCCACTTGTGAGTTTATTGCTTTTATTGGAATTGTTCTCTTATGTCACTTGTAGTGCTTTTTGTAACAAATTTTGTCCTCAGCAGTTTCTTAGTTTGAGAAAATAATTTGTAGTTAAGAAATCGGAGTGAAGAAATGAACTTATTATGTTAATGCGGAACAATAGTTATTTAATTCTCATTTAACGTTTTAAGTGCTGTATAATGTAATTATTATTTTACAGCAACCGAACTATGTTCCAAATCAACATTGTTTAAGGATAATTCGGATACTAGTTCTCCACGGTTTGGAAGTTTGGAGTCGTTTAATGATATTCAGCTTAAAGAGACGATCGTCACGTTGCACAATGGTCATGATTCTAAAAACGAAAGGTGCGGTTTGTTGGCTAGTTATTACTTTGAATTTTTGCAACTTCCACTTTTATTACATACTTTGATTTCCATCTATTTTGAAACGAACAAGATTGGTCCGTGTCGTTTTTTACAATACTCTTTGTCTTATCTGTTCACGTACTATGACGACTGTTTTTAGTGAACTCCTAGCTTATTATTTTTTTTCTCATCTGCTTCGTTAAGTAGGCTACTACGTCCTTATTGTAAGTAAAGCTTAGGTATTTGTGCGACAATTCTTTGCATTCATCTCAGTTTTGTTTTAAAGTAGAACAATGTTAAAGTAGTGTAATGGATCAGCAGGGCAGACCGGATATCTGTAAGTGCGGGTTCGAGTCCCGCCTGAGGTTCCGAGTTCTGCGGCCATCTCAACACAACTATGAACAATATAATATCATGGCAAAATAAAACAAAAAATTACGAATATGTCTAAAATTTCGGGTTATCCCGCAGTTATCAGCTTAACTGGATGTAATGCCGATATCGGCTCGGCAGATCGTACCCGTTAGCGGGCGAGTGCTGATAATGGTACCCACTTACTATAAGTGAAGCGTTGAGTGGTCGCATAGCAAGGACCTCGGTAGTAAAATGGATCAGCACGGCAGACCGGATATCTGTAAGTGCGGGTTCGAGTCCCGCCTGAGGTTCCGAGTTCTGCGGCCATCTCAACACAACTATGAACAATATAATATCATGGCAAAATAAAACAAAAAATTACGAATATGTCTAAAATTTTGGGTTATCCCGCAGTTATCAGCTTAACTGGATGTAATGCCGATATCGGCTCGCCAGATCGTACCCGTTAGCGGGCGAGTGCTGATAATGGTACCCACTTACTATAAGTGAAGCATTGAGTGGTTGCATAGCAAGGGCCTCGGTAGTAAAATGGATCAGCACGGCAGACCGGATATCTGTAAGTGCGGGTTCGAGTCCCGCCTGAGGTTCCGAGTTTTGCGGCCATCTCAGCACAAATATGGACAATATAATATCATTGCAAAATAAAATAAAATTACGAAAATGTTAAAGTAAATCATAGGCAATTCCTACTCCTTTGTATCGCAATCATTGTAAGTTGGTAATTGCCTTCTATGGATTGTATATGTACATCTGCATATGTATTTACCACACAACGTGTCCTTTGGTCTGCCGTAACTTTGTCCTCTGTTCGTAATATCTAATGAATGGAATGCGGCAATAGTTCTATGACCTTGTCCGTTTCTTGAAGAAATGGAACGACGAACATGTTGACTTGGGATATGCTGGTGATAAGGTCGTTAGTGTACGGCGTTGTACTCATATTCATTCATTAACGTATTTGTTTTCTAAGTATCTAGCAGAAAATAGCTCTAATTTTCGTGTTTTCATTGGTTGTTTCAGACTTCCTTTCAACTAAAGTTCACTTGTACTTTTTTCTTTTGTTAGTTCTGTTATGTGAATAAGGTAGAATGCTAGCTTTAGCTCAGTTTAATGCAGCGCTAATAGTTTTTGTAAAGTATAATATCAGAGTATATGTCTCCGTCTTTTGTTACTTTGCTTTTTCTTATTGCTTATCATACTTAATTATACCGGATCTCTTTGATGTATAGTCAATTAGTATCATTATTCTCTGACTCTATCAATTCTCATTCTTTTTTCAACATCAAGCATGTAAGCAATTATCGATATTTTCAAATAAAGTTATCTAATTTGTCTTTTATCCTGAAATAATGTTACGTTTTAGATTTGGTATAATGATTACATCATCATAGTTTGTGTGAGTCCTATCTTCAAATCAAACCCCAAGATTATCGTACTTATATCTTGGTTTTGTAACTTTCACTGTATTTCTATGCAGATTTTTTTCTTTGATAAACTTTGCTTTCATGGGTTTCATTCGATTTCGAATGACACCTTTGTCGTATTGAGGTTATATTGCATATATCAATGATGTCAATTGTTCATTCTATCCGTTGTCAATATTTCGACGTGATTCATTCTCAAAGGTGCTGTTTGCAACAGTCTCTTACTTCCGTTGTTTTGTAAGAGGCTTGTGATTGGTTAGTTTTTTCAAGTGAGATACATGTTTACGACGGATCCGATCATTTACAATGACTATATGGTTTTTGCAGAATTTCATTAATCTATCTTTATATAGCAAATAATATTGGGGATTCTTGAATATATTATTTTTTTATTTTCATGTCCCACTGGTTATTAATTGGGGAATTTTTTCCTATCTGTTTAGTGTTTTATTGTGACTTGATTACATACAAACTAAATGCTCTAATAAATGCTAGCTATTAGAGTGGCCCGTATTTCGAAAGCTCGTCGTTTGTTTTCTGTAAATTTGTGTTAAGTAAGGAAATTTCTGTATTTGGTAAACTAGATTGAATTCTAAATTAATAAGAGCTAGAAAATCTAAGAAGCATGGAGATACATATTAAATTAAGAAATCTTTGTTACAATAACGAAATTATTAGGAAGCGTATTGTGTGGTCTATTCGAAGATTTCTTGACGGCTGAGTATGTAGTAATTTTGTTTCGCTGAGCATAAATAAATAGCATACTTGTTTTCAATAAGCATAGGGAAAATTTAGTTCCATATCATTACAAGAAATGACTAACAAACAAAACAAAGATTATTCCCACGCTCTCTATTTGCCGGTATTTGGGATTATGCCGATGGTTCACCAAAATATATAGCGTTCCATTTCTGGTTGTATTGTTACATTTTTTCGCAAAGAATTGGTCTTCCAGATTCATATTCAATTGTGTTCTAAACCTTGATTCTTATCTATTTGCTATTCAACGAGTCATTTGAAATTTTTCTTTGTGCTAAATTTATAGTGCATATTGTCTACTTGAGACAGAACCTTTAAATGGGTTGTGTCTGAAAAACTTCGATTTACTGTCAGTTGGTTAGCAAACTATTCCATAATGTTCTTATAAACAAGGGAAAACTCTTTAACTCTAAAAAAAATGAAATTTGAATGATTTGTTTGTAATATTTGGAATTTATTGTTTGGCAGATTTTTACCATCCTATAAAAAAGTCTAGTATTTCACCATTTGATGATCACCACTCACAGTTTTTGAGAAAGAGATGATTGAAGTTATTATTTATGCTAGTAAATTCGTGAGTTTTTAGTAGCTGGTCTCATCTCTTCAAATTACGTTTTCTAACGGAAATTTCGTTTTTTTTCTTCCTCTGGTTCATTCCCGTTATTCATTGGGTTTATTTATTCGTTATTTAGGGGTGGTTCGCTTGTCGTCCTACCAGCACAAGTCATCCGGCGCAGCACAAGCAATCTTTTTGATTCTTCTGAAATTGCCAGTGAAGGTATTCTATGCCAGTAATTCTTATACCTTATAATTCAAGTATATTTCTTATAGCATTTTTTTAAATGTCATTTCAACTCGATCATTTTTTGTTATCTACATATTTGAACTGTGGTAAGGTTAAGTGTTCCATTTCATGTTTATGAAATAAAATATGCTTTGGCGTCAATCAGTCCCTGTTGCAAGGCACCTACGCATTAGTGTTCAAGGTGATATCGAGGAGATGATTGAATACGAGCTTGGTCTGACTTGTGTTGACCCCTTTTCACCAAGTCAGCGCTGTTTACCTTACCCATATTTCTCTGGTACCAATTTACAGAACCAGGAGGGATGGCGGACTATTTAGGTCTTGCGCGCGACTGCGAACCTGATGGCAGACTTACGTATCTTTGCGGCATCTCTACCATTACACCACGTGTTCCGTTCATATTTATATCCCAACTTTTATCATTTCTTGTAGTTAAAATGGAGCACAGCGAAGTGGTTTAGGTGCTTTAAGTTGTTTATCAGTCCTATTGGTTCTCATGACGAAACAACTATTGTTTAGGAGGATTAAGGCTTTCTTATAATTAAGGTTTGTCACTGAAGATTACATTCTTAGAATCTAATATGCAATCAATCACTTCTCTGATTCTCATCGGATTGCCGATTTAGCCATAACACATCAAATAGACATTAATTTTTAAAGATTGATCAGCAAAAGCTTTATTAGTTTTCTCATTCAACCAATTTTTTCTCGCTACACCTTGTTCCCATAGTTACAGCCCTTCAATAGATGCTTCAATTTACATATTGATTCCTTAAGTGATGTATTTGTTTTCAGAGATTACGGGACTCGACAAGTCTAAATCTGACTTCGTATCAAAGCGGCAGAATTTGCGAACGTATAGTTCGAGTAAGTCAATGATGAATCTGAAAGATTCGTCTCCTGAAATTGAGCGTAAAGTGGTGTATGATGGAGGTGAGCGACCATCCAGAAAGATTCGAAGTCGTTGGGGCGATCCCCAGCCAAACTGGGAAGCAAGAGGCAGGTTTTTTTTCTGCACCGTAACTTATTTCCATCACTCCGCCACCATAATTACATGGTATGAAATACTAATATAGAATTTGTGCTCTATATTGCTTCAACGGTTTGAAAGTGCTTCTGATTCTATTGTTTTGTGTGATGTTTTTGCAGACTTAGAAATTATTTTACATAGATGTTTCGTAATCTCGAATAGAAGTCATTTGAATTTTGAAAATTAAGCCTCAAGGGTTTTAAGATTCGATTAATTTTTCCAAAATTCTCATTGCACATCATCTTTATTTTGATGAATAATACAATTGTTGAACAGTATTGGATTAGGACCAGTTTTTTTCTGCGTATAACGAGAGTTGCAAGTATGTTAACCATAT
>KN717167.1:3077-15958 GCA_000816705.1 Dictyocaulus viviparus | reverse complement strand
GTTCCGATTATACCTACGAAGGATTTTGACATTACAAATACATGAATTAACCTAACTACTGCTTTAGCTAAGGTTTTGGTAATTTGAGTACATTTTATCAGTTGCCACTTGTAATTTAGCAGTAGTCAATCAAACTATAAAGAAGAAAAATTTTGCATAGTTTTCTGCTGTAGAAACCACATTAAAACGGTAGCAGCGCTTTCCGAATAGGAATTGATCAGCGTCAAATTCTATTCGTATTCTTTTCTTATCTAGCACATTTTTGCACACTTGCAGTAAAACTTTCATACGCACGCACTGTTATTTTTAATCAACAGTACTTTATGAGCATTGATTGTCTTAAGAGAATGCTTCTTTCAAAATTCAAAATTGATGTAATAAAGTTGAACTCCGATAATTTCTATAATGAATGTTTTTCAAGCTCAAAATATTCTTATTAAACATAAAAACAGAATTTTTTCGAGAAAAAATGAACGCTCGAAAAGTTCATCATTAATAGGTTTAGCGTTTACAATGAGAACGCTTGAGCACTACATTTTTACGATTTGACAGTTAACGACGGAAATGACACTACAAACCTACCTCAATATAGTTCATGTTGATTTATACCGTCTACGAGGTAGAACGGTATAGGACAACCAGTAAGAGGCAATCAGTTTCAAAAGACGAAATCTCAGAACTAAAATAAATGGGGATTTATTCAACTTTTTAGCGAGCTTTTGAAATGATATTATAGGAACAGCAGCATAACATTCATCAGTTCAACGACAACGGTATTATGAAATATAAGCTGTGTGATCAACAATGTTCGATGCCTAATAAAAAAAAAATTTGGTCATCGATTGAATTTAGCGCCGGAGGATATACCTTTTAATCCTTCCTAGTTATTAAAATGCTACTGAACTTATGTGGGAAGAAGAGCTATCCAAATCGAAAAATGGTTGGGAACTGCAATTAATTTACACGCCTTCATCATTTCAACATTTAATACTAGTGCTTTCAAAAGTGGCTCATTTCTCTCCAAGAAACAGCGAAGAAGGAATCAAACTGATCAGTTTGACGACGTGAAATTATTGTGGTCTGCATCATAGTGCTGAAAATGATGTGAATCATCGTATCTATCAAAACCATGAAGCATATAGCATGTAGTGCTGAAAAAATACTGTACTACTGTTTCTGGTGTTAACGCTCCAAATAAAAGTAGGTGAGTGACCTCTTTGAAAACCAACTGAAGCTTCATCGATGCTTGGATGCGTTGGAAAAATTTATGAAAGCATTGCTTGATGATATGAATGCCCCACACGCATACCTTCACATTTCACTTGCTTGCATATGCGTAGATCAGATTGCGTGTATACCAGAAATGTTTATAAATAATTTTTTCGTCGAAGGACCCATAAATGTCTTATCATTACACTGAAATAACATGCAATATATGGGATGATTTTTGATGAACTTATCCACATCCATCCATTAACACTACAATACTTTATACTCTTCCGACGTAGAACCTCTTGCATGAGGAGGTACTAAGTGTTACTTGGTGATAATGCACATTCTGGATAAAATTACACAGCTGTTTGCATAATAAAACAGTGTACAAAATATGAGAATTGTCGACGAGTTTCACACAGCACCTTAATGATGTCATGCTGTAAAGCTTTGAAGTTACAACAAATTTTGTTTTGAACTAGAATTTTTTATTAAATAAATAAACTGCTTCACAACAATGAGGATTTCTAAGAATCTTATCAGAAAGTTGATAAGGTTCCGGCAAATATAGTATTATTATAAGAAAAATACGTCCAGGTATGATAATTACTTAATGAACTGCATAAGTGTTTAGTTCTGCTCTAACTCGTTGCAGCTTCAGCTTTCACATTAAAATTCAACGAGGAAATTTTTATGAAATCACCATAATCAAGTGTCGCCTGAGGTGCCGAGTTTTGCCGTGAACTCAGCATAATTAGAGATGGTCTACTATCATTGTAAAATAATAATACCATTGCGATCATTGTAAAATAAAAATAAAAATCACTGTAGTATTTGAATTTTGCGAAAGCACACCACATGTTTTCGACTAAACATGATAGGCTTCAATGATACAATATTGATGCCTGAAGCTGTTGACTTTGTCACAAAACTTGGTGGCTCTGTGAAACACAATTTCGATACCTAGGATACGAGTATTGCGACTGACTTAAAAATAAACAAATATCACTGAATATAGTTAATGGTGTTAAGTTGGCCCCAAAACGTGGAGACTTAAGCGGGACTTAAACCAGCACCTGCAAATATCCGCTCTGCCGTGCTTATCCATTACGACAATTTATCCCATAAAAATACGATGAGGCAAATATCATTTACATTCATTTATGAATTGTAACTTTCCACCGATAAACATTTTTTGCCGTGTTTTTTTTTCCATCAACGTAATTGACGGTAGCTGTTTTAGGAAAAAGGGGATTGTTGAGAATTGCAAGCTCTCAAGTTATTCAGAATACATCTGAAAACTTCACATTAGTCTCATATGCTGTATGGCTTACGAAGTTCGTATTCTGTGCAATTCAGTAGTGTGATCGCCAAACATTTTAAAGAAATATCGATTAGATAATAAAATTTAAAGGTGCTTATACATTTTAGCAGACGACGGTGCAGTAGAAGTTGACGAAAGCTTATGGATTGAAAATCCTGGGTGGGAAACCTGAGCGTTATTTTTCTTACAACCTTAATTCTACTAGTTAATGGTGAGAATAAAAGCGTTAGATTCATTTATTGCCTGTGGGATACACCATACATTAAACTTCGTTATATAACGTGGAAGTGAATGAATTAGGTCTGAAATCGATAGAACATTTTCATGATTGATATTTTACCTTATTGTTCCTCAAAATCATTTGACAACAACAAGAGAGGGCCACTAAAATTTCCGTGGCGATAGTAAGCACTATTTCTTGCGTGTTATTGATTACTGTATTTTGAATTCATTGAAAATGGTCTTGTTTTTTTCCAAGCAGTTTTCTCATTTCACTTCAACTTTTCGAAATCTGTTAAAGTTCTCATTTTTTTCATTAGATGAATGCTTTCAAGGCAATTAATTGTTATACAATAGAAATTGTTACAAAACGTACAAATACAACACAGTTCACACATTGTTTTTATATGAATAGGAGTTTCATCATAATCTTAATTCGATAACTCGAACTCACTATGTGTTTTTCGATTAAGTTGTTGAAAAAAAAAGAAACGTGGGAATGTTTAAAAATTATACGAGGTGTTTGATGATATTCACTACATTAGAGAACATTACATATCCACATTTTTCCCTCAATGATCTTCTTGTCCTCCCTTAATCAGAGCTTTCTTTTATTGTTAGAGTGAATTTCTAGGCAAAACTAATTGATTAGTAAAACATCATACTGTCATTCAATTTGTGTAATATGAAATGTTTTTGAGTTGTTTTTTAAAACACGATTCTTCAATTATTTACTGCTTAACAACAATTTGTTTACAATACAATACAACTTTTTTGTTACACTGAATAAATGCTGAACTCCGATTGCGAACTCCGAATGGATTCGTTGAATGTTGATGAAGATCTTGACGGTGTTTGTACCATTTAAAGACTCAGTCAGTCTTTTTCTAACGGCTTTCGCATGCTATGGGTGTAATTACGATCCTCAGCTTTTTCTATCTTATTCCTGAAATATTTCCCATTTTCGTGTTTTTTTTTTAGCGGATATGTGGATTTCTCAGATTTTGATGTTTATCATACCTTACTTATTTGTTTATTATTAATTATTTATTATATTTGTCATTTATTATTTCCGTGCATGTGCTCACTTTACGCCTTTTGAAGCCTGATCTTGGAGGGTTTGTAATTATTGTTATTTATTTTTTCATGGAACGATAAACAGGGAACAACCCAAATAATTGAACAATAGGGTTTTTGTTCTCTATCACAGAACGATCTTCTTTACGGCTTTTATCATATCGGTCCACTGAAAAAAACCATGCTTTCTTGTCTCTCAAATGTTTTTTTAACATTTTAAGAATTTTGACTTAATTGACTTAATGAAATTTCTGCTTAACTTCAACATTACTTTGCCAGTTCAATCAAGGAAAAAGAGATTCTCATACATTTCTTTCTAAGCTCGTCGTCTCTTGAAAGTTCCGTAATGAATTTACATAAATTTATCGCTCATCATTTTTTCAATAGTGATTTTCTTCAGAAAAATAAATTTTTATCTCTTTAAACGCTGGTGAAATTCAATAGACCGTTATAAACTTTTAATATTTTCAGCAAATAAGAATTTTTTCTACAGATTTATTCTATTGTTTTTTGAATTTTTAATGATTCATTTTCAGTAGAAAAATTCTCCTTCAATTTGTTTTTGAAAAAATTTTCAGCCAGTAGGAGCCCAACTGTTTATCCTTCGTAGTTAAAAGCGCAGCTAAAGCAGAAGCTCTGCATAAATAACAGTTCTTATTTGCAATTCGTTTTCAAACGCATATCATTAATACTTAGAATATTTACTAGCATGAAGTACTATAATATAAATAAAGCCTATCATTGAGTTCGGCTAGGAAGCCGAAATTTCTTTCAAATTTCAAGGATTTCCTTCCCTACCTCTCCGTCTCCTCCACACTGTGCTGACAGTGTATTTGACTCATAGTTGTCGTTGCATAATATTAGCACTTCGTTACTGTCCAAAGGATGCAGTGATGTGTTGCGACCATGGTTATGAGTAGCAAATCAACTGTTCCATTTTGTCCAGTGATCAAATATTCCTTATTTCTCTTTTTAGAATCCGGTAAATTTGAGCTAGAATCATCTATGAGTATGAGAAACCCAGTGAATGCCAGTTATTACGAAGACCACTTCTGCATATTAATCACCTCCAGATTCATAATGAAGTCAGATGGGTGGTGTATCTTAAGGTAATTGATTAACGTCAAAGCTTAATCTTTTTCTTTTTGTAGTTTTATTAGTCTTTGAATTAGTTTGTTTTTTGTATTTAATGAAAATTCGGGGGCGCAGTGGCTCAGAGGTGAAGGTGCCGCAGTGACACGCCGGCCGATTCAGTTTGTGGACGCCCTCCAGGCCTACCAAGCCCGCCATCCCTCCGGGGTCGGTAAATTGGTACCAGAGGAGTCTGGGTAAGATAACTGGCACTGACTTGGTGAAGAGTGGTCAACTCAGGTCATTGTATAGACCACCCACGCATTCAACCACCTCCACGATATCACGTTGAACATGAATGCGGGGGCGCATCCCACCACAAGGGATTGATTAACGCCAAAAATTATTTTATATTATGTAATCAAATATCTACCTTATAATTGAGTATTGATAAAGACGATGCGATTTAAAAACAAACGAAAAATTTTTACTAAATGACGCGAATATGTCTTATTAATGATATTTTCATATTCTGCGATAAGAAAAATCACTGAATAGCTTGTTAACTAAAAAATTTGAATAGTCGTTGATTTGAGGTGATTCAATGATTACTAGCTGATAAAAATTATCTGGAATATTACATAATAGCTCTTTTATCACCGCTAATGGTACGTAAAGCTTAAGAGCTTGAAGTTTTACTACGTAATAGAAACGGTCTAATAAAATTTTTTTTATCGCTGAATCTTTATTAAAAACAATTTTTTTATGGAAAAACTTTTTAATAAGTATGGTTCTCATCTTGTTTACCTCATTACTTTACTCAAAACTCTCAGCTTTCATTTTTATAGCTTCTTCCTTATTCTTTTCTTTCTTCTGCTTGCTCTCAGAAATCCATTATGAATCTTCTTAAGTTGTTTATTTTCATTTGTTTATATAAGGAAAATCTATGAGTAATTATATAGATAAAGAATGTGAGGTATATGGATGTGACAAATAACATTTTAAGTTACGTCAATTATTCGAAATTTGTCAATGATTTTTACGATTGAAATTGGTCGTTTGAGCTTCAACTATTCTATTACAGGTATTAAAATTCATATTGATCGGTTTTGTTGAGCATATGCTCAACATAATTAAATTTCACAAAATATTTTTTTTTCTATTAATATTCAGCCAGATTCCGTTAATTTACACTTTTTTCCCACAATAATCAGTAATGTGAAAGAATTGAGGAAACGTTTATAATATAATGATAATGTTATCAATTTTCGTATTGAGTTCATCAGTAAATACTTCGCTATAATTTGTTGTTGCCTCATTAATTTCTGATTCAGTTTGACTCAATAGAGAAGAAGTCACTTCTAGTCAAAAGATAAAGACTATTAGATATGTCAATAAAAAACATAAGAGTTTTATAATTACATTCGGGATATGTGAGGTAAGAGTTAAATGAAGGCATACGATAGAATATTTATTTCTATTACGTAATATTAAAATGATTACGCAAGCGACCTTCTGAAGGTATAGTGAAAGTGAAAGCCATATGAAATCACAGTATATTCTTCTTTATTTTATCTTTTGGCGATTTTTGTTCAAAATCTCTATTAAGCTCTTCTAGCAAATGCTTAAAGCTTTTGCCATTTAATTAAATGGACGCAAATCCAAAGAAAAAAAAAAAACGAATGTAGACTTGATGTTGTTTGCCATTTTTCATGTTTCATGTTCGTCGCCTGTTCGGTAGAATGAATGTTCTGCTACAACAACACTTTCTATCACATCTCATTATTGTCTAGTTTTCCTCATGCCGTAAACCTCGTTATCAAACAAACGCTATTTTCAATTATAATCAATTTATTTATCCAACATATCTACAAGATAACATAAAAAATATTCATACTGAAATATCTAATTGAATTTCATTTTCATTTGGTTTTTTTTTTTTTTTGGTAAACATCAATCATTTGTGACACTTCAAATAACCTAAGCAGGGATAATTTATTCATTTTCGGTCTTATTAGTATCCTCATACATGCTTACATATATTTGCGCCTAGTTTTACGCTATTCAGGTTCGATCCAAGGCTCTCATAACCAGCACCTCAATCGAATTGTCCAGGATTTCAAAACAAAATCATTATCAGCTTCAGCCATTTTTAATAGCTACATCTCATCTAACTCACCTTATTCCCAGTATAATCCTACACACTGGCCTCGTTCTGAACATCACATACTTCTACTGAAAGCTTGAATCTAATGAAAATCATTTTAGGACAAAATCAAGTATTTTTTAACTACACGATTTCTAAGCTTCGGATTATTTACAACTTTTTTTCGCTTAGACTGTTGAAATTCTGCTGTTTGATGGCAAAAACCACTATTGTTTTTTTTTTATTAAATTAGTGTTTTCCCTCAATCTATCGTCTTAATGTATTATGGGATTTTGTTAAAATCAACAAATAATGAATGAATGAGGAAAACTTAATGGTTTTTTGTAAATGTGAAAAAAAAGAAGAACCGATTCGAAATTAAGTATGGTTAAATCGCATTTCAATTTTTTTATTTGTCCGGCAGTTTAGTCATTCCGTAAACAAACTATTTAGAATTAAAAAAAAAACTGATTTTTTCAGCTTGACTTCATCCTCAATAAAATTCCCTCCGCTACAATAAAACCAATAGGATTTAAGGAATCGATAGAAATAAAAAGCGAATTTTTCAATTTAATTAATGTAATATTCTCGACATTTTGATGCTAATAAATCCTTTGTAAGATTTCTTAGAGTTGATTATGCAGTATTGAAATAAGCTTCCGTCATTTTAGCTTTAGGCGAGAAAATCTTACTTGTTAAAATTCTCGTTTTCATTGAGGAAAATTGTTGCTGTTGTTGCTGTTACTACTGTTACTGTTGCTGTTGCTGTTGCTGTTGCTGTTGCTGTTGCTGTTGCTGCGGCTTCAATAGAGTGGACTTTAAGCTACTTTTACATTTTTGAAGTTATTCATTTTAAAATTTTTCAATATTTATGCGCATATTTAGTTTCTATCATTCATCCTTTTCATTTTCTTGTTTATTTTACGAAAATATAAACGTATCGTAATCTCTATTTCTGGCCTATTAAATGAACAAATTTATTGTAGATCAAAATATTATTGTAAATAGTGTTTCTTTCAGTACTATATAATTAACTGCTAGAAATCTATGAGCTACTGCTGATTCACACATCAATATTAAGCTTATTAAATAATTATATGAAAAACACTGCCACACTAATTTTATTTAATGAATTTACACTATCAACTCTATTTTGTATAAATGATAATATAATTAATCATTCAAAAATTATTGACACACCTTCCATACCTCATTGCTCTATAAAAGTGCATTCTTCAAAGCTCATTAATGATTCTACAATTAATATTAAACTCAGATATTTACTACTTAGAAAAATATTCTGCGTTTATTATAAATATGAAATAAAAGCAAATTTACATAATGTAATCTATAAACTGGTTTCGACTTTGTGAAAAACAAAAGCGTTACGTAGTTCTCGTAGAAATTTGAGGAGTTAACATTCGTAGGTTCACTTTGATTTCTAGAAATTTAATTGGCATACGATTATCATAAGCCTTAACGAATCGTTATGGATTTGTACTAACATCTATTTTCTTTATAAAACATTTTAAGTACATATCATCGATAATAGGATTTTCTCATAACTCAAACATGCTCCTTATTAACAACACTCATCTCGCCATTTTGCTTTTACCTCATACGTTAGGATTATCGTCGTTTCGAGACATTTAACGCCGTAATCTAGATTATCCGTCAACCTCTTCTCGTTGATAATTTTGTTTTTGATGTTACTCCGTAAAATAATTCTATGTCTACAGTACGAAAATAAGTCGTCGATAGACTTATCATGGAATGAAAACTCGTCCAAATCCGTTCGAGTAATATACAAACACAAGACTATTTTTGTTTCATTATGCGATATTGAAGCATTCGAAAACTAAACTAACACTAAGTTTTTGAGGTAGAAATATAGATTAATTCTAATCCACTATGTGCTGAAATGATAGCAACTTACTATTAAAGCCGTTTTCACTGCTAATAACAACTGTTATCAGTAGCGATCAATAGTTTCAAGTAGTATATTTATTATTAGAAATCATAATTAAAACCGTTTTTGATCTTATTTGTAACGAATATAAAGTTAATTAATCTCAAATTTAGAAATTTGTTTGTTAGGTTGTTTTCATTGAGGAACGTTGAGGTTTCCAGTATAATATTCATCTAATTGGGATTCTACTGTAAAGGCAACAATTTTTTTTCTGAACCGCATAAATTTTTCGAATACGTTGACTGCTTCGAAATTACAAGGAGCTCCATTAAAACACCTATAACAACCTATATTTTTCAAAAACTATTCATATATTAATCATTTTCTCTATTGTTTATTAAATACTGAACGAAAAAACAAATAAATCAGTAAACAAATATACAAATATTTACATTGAATAGACGGTAAACAAATGATTAACGTTTTCAATTAGTATGTACTGATGAGAATATATGGATGCGATGAGCATCTTCTAGAAAACAAGAGGAAAAAATAAACTAATTAACGATTGATATTTCTTCTAGAAAAAAAGAATAACAGTTGTAATAAATTATAGTATGTCTATTAAATTATGTGTAATCTATTGAAAAAAAAAACAAGAAAAAAAAACCTTTAGTGCATTGAATGCTGTAAAGCAACGTAGCGACGTCGAATCGAGTGGCATACTATTTTTTTTTCCAACATCTGTCCGTTCGTCCGTTCGTTTGTTAACGGCATGTGAACGAAAAGAAATTGCATTCAAAACATAATTATTTACAAATGAATTCATTTCCGCTCAATTTTGTCAAGAATTACGATTTTATTATACCATGTTTTTTTTTTATTGACACGTTTGTTTTTTATATTCAATTGATATCCAATTCGCAGAAGATCCTCACAGAGTACATTCTTGCCGCTCCTCTAATTATGTGAATATCTACTTTTGTTGAATGATACATAATAATGAAACGGTTTTTATCATGAAGCGCAGAAAGCGTCAAGAGTTATCTCCACGATGCTGAGTGAAATACCAAACGACGTCGAGCCCTAGACAGGATTCTAGCCCTTAATTTCACGAGCTGCCAGATGTACAATTGCAAAATCTATTCCTTGGCCTCACAACGCTTTACTACTCTCATAGCGGATATCTTATCAACCCTTGATCGTTGTCAGCATTATAACGCAGTCAATTCGATAATTATCAGATATATATATATAATATATCATAAAGTTTATTTATTTATTAATTTTCTTATCAACCGTTATGAGTCATATATTATAAAGGAAGTTTCCATGTTTCTGTGTTATTCAATTACTTATGAGTTTAGCGTAAGTTAACATGGAAGAAATTCGCGAAATTTTCGCTCGAATTCCATCTGAGACTCAGTTTCCAGTTTGTTCCAGTAACGTACGTGTGAAAATCAATTGTACCACTACAATTTGTCATAGTTGGTAATTCAATGCATAAAAAATTACATTCGATAGATTTCTCGAATTACTTTCGCACCATTTCAATTCTCTCTCGTATTACCACTGTCCATCGTAAAAATCGTATTACGGTAGGTAAACAACGTACAGTATCCGATCAACTAGTTTGCATTGACGAAAGAAACAAAACCACTGAGAAACCCGATTGATTATTAATCAGGGAGATTCCAGAAATCAGTTGCCTCATTTTCCATCATTTTTTAATATCACCTCTATTGTTTCAAACGTTCAAAATAGCTAGGTATTATTGTTACAATCTCGGTAATGCTGAAGAGGATTTTCCTAGAAACTTACGTGTTGCAAGCAATTCAATAAAATCACAAATTCATCATCAAACTCAATGATCAGAGTGAGTATTAGCGGCCGCTTCATTAAAGATAATTAATGAGTTTCATTCTGTTTGAATGTTCTTAAAGTGTTAACCTAAGCAGATCACAGAATGGATCAATAAATCGATATTTTGCGATACATTGAAGCAATTTTCTTCTCTATTTGGTCGTTATGTAGCCTTCTAGTGAAAATTTCAGAATTAGCAGTTACTCAGATTTTTTAAGATTATTATTGTTAATTTGTTTATCCGCATTCACATATACAATTCTAAATTCTAATTAAATACATTCTAAATATTGAAAAGTTTTTAATTTGTTTTTTTTTCTATCAAGAACGAGAGGCAAACAAGTAAATGTTTTTACTAAAGTACAACAAATTGGTTTTGATTATTTATATAAATGTAAACAAATTTGTTTACATGTTTCAACTTTAAAAATTGATTAGCTTATCTTAATACTTTCCTCATACCTGGAGCGATGTTCATTCAATGTTCATATGGATTTCATTTCAGGTGATCTAAACACATTTTAACAAAACCTCATATTGTTTTTATGCACATCTATGAAAATATGCATGTACCTCATCTGATGAGGTGGTTGGAAGCATTTTTCGTTTAATAAGTGGCGATAATCAACACCTCATCAGATCAGCCTTTATCGCTTTCAGAGAATCATCTAATCATTTCCAATTGCCAAATAATACAAATACATACTTGAATATTATTGATTTTCTGAGATTTTTTGTAAGCCGAATGAGTTGAATGCATTGAAATATATTTTTTTATTCTATCAGACTCAGATTCTGCTCCAATACAACTAACTGATAAAATTATAAGAATGTTTGATCAGAACAAGCAGAAGCCTAGATAAGAATGTTGCATAACGATGTTGTTGTGTTTTTTGTCATCTCAACCTCTTCGTTCTTCAAACGATATATGAGGTTTGTTTTTTTTCAATTCGGAAACGATATTCATATGATATTCAGTCTAACAAACATCTTCATAGATCCAACTATTTCTCAACATTTCCACTAAACTTTGTCTCATTAATTTTCAACCGTATTTTCTCAGCTGAATCAATCGATTGTTATGTGAAAGCGTTGAGCACTCTAGGGGTTTTTTAAGTGTAAAACTTGAACCTCACTAAAATGAACCACGACGATAATGTTAAGAAGGAGTAGAAAAATCAATACGTATGTTATTTATACCGTTTCGTCACACTACATTATGCTCCCTTGCGTTTTTTGGTGGTAAATATGTGGTTGTTTTATCAATAAACTGTTTATTTGAGGAAAAACATAGAGATTAGTAAAACAATTTGACTCATTGTTTAATTATATTTATTATTTAAAGAATATCCAAACAGTTGCTGACAGAATCAGTATTAGTTTTACATAACTGCAAAATCGGGGGAGCGCAGTGGCTCGGTGGTGGAGGTGCCGCAGTGACACGCCGGCCCAATCAGTTCGCGGCCGCCCCCAGGCCTACCAAGCCCGCCATCCCTCCGGGGTCGGTAAATTGGTACCAGAGGAGTCAGGGTAAGATAACTGGCACTGACTTGGTGAAGAGTGGTCAACTCAAGTCATGTATAGAGCAGGCACGCATTCAACCACCTCCACGATATCACGTTGAACTATGGATGCGGGGGCGCATCCCACCACAAGGGATTGATCAACGCCAAAAATTATCTTATCTTATCTTATGTGGAGTATCATATGGTTCTCAACAATAAAATTTTATTTGTGGTCCCCTTTTGCTTTTGTCAAGTCGCCCCTCCATTATTATAGGGATGGTTCCATTGAATACACGAATTTGCATAATACACGAATCGTTCGCATTTTTTAAAGTGATGACCATTTTCTTCAGTTTTTGGCCAAATGAGGTCTTTAACCGAGGAATCTTCATTATCTTCCTGCTTAAGATATTTCTCAAATATCAAAAAAAAACCAATTTTTTGTATCTGACAAACTTGGCACAAATCATGCAGCTGATATTACACCTGTATCCGTCGTTGGTCTTCTTTCTTTTTGAACACTCATTTTTTTTTGGAAGAGACTTGCTTGCAGAC
>KN717165.1:4323-14928 GCA_000816705.1 Dictyocaulus viviparus | reverse complement strand
TATTATTATTTTATTATTACTTTTATTGTATTTATAATATTGTTTTATTATCATATTTTTACATAATATTACTATTAAAGTTTATTACCAACAATATTACTGTTATCATTATCAAAATTCTCTTACTTGTCTTATCACTATCACCATCATCATTTCTGTTCATTTTTTCTTCTTCATTTCTTTTTGCTGTCTAATCGATATGTTCGTTAAAAAAAATCGATATCTAAATTGAAATCATTCTAGCTATTCAAATGATTTAAGCATAATATGTTGTTCGCATTGTTTACAATATCTTAAGCTTATCAATAAACTAGTTATTTACAAATAAACGTTACGTTTAACTTATCTAGAAGCTTAAGCTTTTAGTTGTCCTCAATTCACCTAATCACTTGAGTAAATGAGGAAACAATAGAGAAAAAAAAACGAAAGAAACAAGTTATTCTTTGTTTATGCAAATTTTTCCTCATGGTTTTCTTAGTAGAATTGAATATTTTTGTTTTATTAGTCCTTCCTGTTTTTTTTTTCTACCTCTCTCTCGTTTTATTCTTGTCTTTTTTCTTCAATGCTTAGAAGCCGCTTTTACTAATTTGTGAATTATGAGGTGCTTTCACGAATCAGCTGATAATGAACAACAATGAATTAGTAATTATTTTGAGGAAAATACTAGATGAGGTTAAGAGTTTGGCAGAATTTCGTTGACTCACCGAATATTTCCTTATGTAAATTAACATGATAATAATAAGATAATTGTTGGCGTTGATCAATCCCTTGTGGTGGGATGCGCCCCCGCATTCATGTTCAACGTGATATCGTGGAGGTGGTTGAATGCGTGCCTGGTCTATACATGACTTGAGATGACCACTCTTCACCAAGTCAGTGTGCCAGTTATCTTACCCAGACTCCTCTGGTACAAATTTACCGACCCCGGAGGGATGACGGGCTTGGTAGGCCTGTGGGGCGGCCACGAACTGAATCGGCCGGCGTGTCACTGCAGCACCTCCACCACTGAGCCACTGCGCCCCCTAATTAACATGATAGAAAGTTTCTAATCAAAATTCGTTTCCCAGTATTCAAAAAGTTTCAATAAAACAGTTTAATTTTCATACAAAATCGCTGTTTTATTCTATTTTGCAGTCATATTATACTGTCCTTAATGGTACTGAGTTGTCCGGTAAAACTCGGAACCTCAGACAAGACTCGAACCTGCACTTACAGATAGCCGATCTGTTGTGCTAATTCATTACACTATCAAGACCCTTACAGTACTTTTAGTTTTACTTTAAGTCTCTTTTCACATACAGTAATTCGAATGAAAAAGACAGCTTCATCCAAGTGCATTTGATGGATACGGTACAAATTGTGACAGAATAAAACGTCACATTTTTTTTTGTCATGATGTAATTTTTAAAAATCGTTCATATTTTTGAATAACTGAATTAATCAACTGACTTCCTCTATCTGCCCAATGAATCGATTGGTTAAAATTTCATGAGTAACAATAACAATCCATTCTATTGAGGTAAAAAAAAATGTCTATCACGTTGTACTGACAATAGAAGATAGCGCAGTGGTAAACTGTGGCTTATTGGTGTCATTTAGGGCTCGGATCGTATCCGTTCCAAGACAGTCCAAATCTTCCATACCTATCAGGTTAATGAATTCATAGCAAAATATCTAAGAGTTTGAACAGCATATGATCTATTAGACATGAATTACCTCAAGCTGTTCCATTAAACACACTCGAATTGAGTCAACTTCATAATGCGACGATGAGGACGAATTCGTGGCGCATCTTACATCATTTTCCTCATTGACTCTTTACTGTAAGAAAATAGCAAGCCATGTCCATTTCTTCTCCCGTTAACCAAAAAAGCCCCCTTAACAAGACCCACGTAGCACCTGACATATAAAAACGTGACTAGAAGAATTTTTTTACCTCAATTCTAACTCAAAGTGTTAAAGAAAACAAAAACTCTCCGCGCAATATTCACTTCAAATCTCTACTGCTTTATTACATAGAGTGTAATAAAAGATGTAATCCTTTTGATATATTTCAAAAAATATTCCTCATGTATAGATCAAATTAATCAATATCGATTAGGTCACGTCTTTTTTTTTTTCTTGAGTTGCAAACAGCTCAGTACTTTTCGCTAAGTCGTTAAATTGAGTTTGTTGCATTTTTAAAGTTAAAAATAAATATAATGAAGAAAAGAAATGTTACCGTATACCGTGTAAAATTTAATTTACCGTTCGTCAAATTTCACAAATGTGATGAAATGATTTTTGATGAATACGATAAAAAAAACCATTTGTCGAATTCCACAGATTATTAATATAATTTAACGAAGAATCGCATGCTTTTCATGTCACCTCTTTGAGGGATATTTAAGTGATGAGGTGGTAAATGAGTTCACTTTTCATCTTAATGACTATTCAGTAATCACATTGTTTTTCCACTTAATCACGTCTTGATAAAGTGATTTTGTTTATTTGTTTGTTTGTTTGTTTTTTGCTTTCTTTCTAATATTTCATTAGTGACGTGCACTTAAGCTACGCTTATTTCTAAACAAAAATTATTTTTAACTCATAAAATACCTCACTAACTCAATATAACACCAATACGTAATTACTACGACTTAATGTGAATGAATTGTCAGGAATTGTTGACATTTTGATTGAAACTCAGTTGTAAGGTGGCAAACGTCGTTTCGATTCACGACATCTTAACGGCTTTATCTTAAGCACAATATAAACACCACATCACCCAAAAATGCTTCAGGCTATAAGTGCACAGAAAGAAAAAATCGATATCTGTATCACCATCGATACAAAGATGCGATGTATATAAATGTATGTAATTTAAAAAGTTGGTGAGAAAATAATCTCGGTTTATCTGCATTCAAATCGACTGATTTCCGAAATTATTTTTACACCACACTAGTGGAATAGGTATGAAACTTCACGTTCGTTACTCACTAAGCTGACTCAATTAACCTTTCTAACACACACTTTTGTTTTTATGATCTCTTTATATTGTTTTCAATGAGGTTTATATAGTTTTGTAAACAAAAACAAAAAAAAACACACACACCCACAAGGCCGTTTGAATTTGTATCGGATCAAAAAAAACAAAAGAAAGAAAAAAAAAAGAAAACAAAACTTATAAAATCTCTATTAACTAAATTTCCTCATAATGCATATATTTATAGTATTTTATATTTATATTTAGTCGTTTATATATTAGATTTTGTTTGTTGTTTTTTTCTCTGAGATTCACTCGTTGTTTACAGGTAACAAACACCAATGGCTTCGTGATGTTGAGGAGTTACTTGTCACTCCATATCATAAAAACATCACAAATCTCTCTGTTTCAGAGTTCAATAGAGTGTTCAGAACGAGTTGACGATTCAGAACATATCAGTTTTCAATGATTTGATTATTAGCGTTGATATCTAATCGATTAATCCTCGAAACTGATCGTCGGAGGTCAAATATTCCATGCTCTACCGCATTTCTATCACCTCACCGATAACACGTTTATTGAATTTCATAAATTTTTTCTATTACTTTTGTAAATTTCTTGGTTTTGATCTTGTACTAATCGAATAGCTTGTTTCTCGTTTTCTAACTCTGTCCGTCATATAATTATCCTCCGTAATGAGTGACACATCCGTGTTTTAATAACTCATTGTTATTTATTAACTATTTATTTTAGTTAATAATTTTTCATCATTCATTTTTAATTATATTTCTTTTATTCTTCTAATGTTTTATTGAAAAACTTGTAATGTAATCGATATTGTTTTTATAATCACTTATATGAGGTTAATCGTAAGCTTTTACTAACTCAAAAATCGTTGAACTAATGCCAATTAAATTGAGGGCTGTGAAGCCAAGAAAAAAAAAATCATATGTTGTATTCTATTGATAATCAATAATCAATAATTTTATGCTATTATCGTCGATTTAATAACGGTTGTATGTTGTACGATCATTTGAGGTATGAGGTATGATGATAGAAATGAGGAATGAGGATCGAAACAATGTCTCATTCATTACTATAACGATAGAAATTTTCTATGAAAATATAATAATACTACTATATAAAGCTGACAACTATCATTATATTCGTCAACAATACGATACGAATCATCCGATTCCGATTTTACAATTCAAACATCTTTCAAGTTGTTCTTTTTTCCTCATTTTTTTTCCTCATTTAGACTCAGTTATTATTCTAAGCTTTGAAAATTTCTTAATATACTTGTAAAATTTTAATTGTCATCATCATTTAACGTTCGTCTATCGATGCATATCATCATCATATTTATCGCGACAATATGACGTTTTTATTAAAATTTCATTTCATTTAATGTTATGCTTGTTTTTTTTTGCCTCCTATCGATCGATAATATGTCTATCAACAAATCGATAGAATGACCAGAAAGTTTTTTCATTCTATTGATTTCTATTGATAATATATTTAGATCATTCTTATCGTTCTTGTCATCGATATATATCGTTTTCATGAGGAAAAAAATCAATAGATCAATCGATATTCATAATTATTCCGGCTGAACGTTCACATAAAATTCATTATGAAAATCGTTTACAGTTATCGTTTTAAGCAATTAAAATGAGTAACAAAACAAATATATATATTTAACCTCATTGATTTCTAATTATTTACAATAATTTTTATCTTATATATTGATTTTTTTGTTTATCTTTTATCATATAACAGATGTTATTTATTTACGAAAGAAAAACAATTCGTTTATTGAACTCAAAACATTGTCAACTTAAATTTTTCGTTTACTCATATAAATATATTACCGAAAAAAAAAATTGTAAGCTAACATATAACAGATGTTATTTACAAACGCTAAACAATTTGTTTATCGAACTCATAGCATTGAACTATTGAGGGTAAAGCTGATTATCATTTAAGCTATGATGATTTTTCTCACTGAGAATTATGATAGGATATAAAAATTTGAATGAAAGCATAATAATTGAAGTGACCATTGAGGGT
Organism: Dictyocaulus viviparus; assembly: GCA_000816705.1. Lineage (NCBI taxonomy): Eukaryota > Metazoa > Nematoda > Chromadorea > Rhabditida > Metastrongylidae > Dictyocaulus > Dictyocaulus viviparus. Next base: position 9,893 of record KN717165.1, on the reverse strand, counting down.
AAAGCTGATTTTTTTTAACACATTGAGAAATATGTATGGCTCGTTTTTTTTTTCTGAACAAATAAAATCGATAATAGTTTGTATCGAGTTTGAGCGAATTTCATTTCAATGAAGCTTTCCATACGAGAAATCTTTATTGATTTTTTCTTCTCTGAAAAATAGTAAAATGTTGAAGCTTCATGTTGTTTTTTTTCCCTCATGACGGCTGTCAGTCATTCCAGTGGTGGTTCCTGATAAGAATTATTGCGAAAAAAATCTTTTATTTATTAAGAAAATATGACAGAACATTACCTAACAGTTTGAAAATTTAACAGCACATACCTCATTAGTTGTTTGCTGTTTGAGTTTTATCCTCATCAGTTCAAACCGAACCTCTCATTTTCGATTCGTTGTCTTAGTAACACTATTCATTTTCGTTTTTCATCTTATTTTCACATATATATATTCCTTATATATTTACATATAAATAGTTTCTATGTGTATACCATTGAAAGAAACCTCTCATAAACTCAAATAGAATCATGCTTATGAGTGAAAATGAGGAAAATCATCCGTTACGACTACGTATAATTTTATATCGTTTGATCTAACAAATTCAACAAAAAAAAACCAATCAGTCAAGTTATAAATGTTGTAGATCGGATAAGACGATCAAGTTATTGATGTGATCAGTAATTCACTCACTACGTTGAACGTCATGAGTTCGAATTGTTTTAAGCTTTGACGATGTTAATATGCTAATGATAAGCTTATTCTAAGACTCTACGACTTACATTAATGTTTTAAGCTCCTGATAGTAATCATTTGTAATGTAAACAATTCTAGAAGCTTTTAGTATTCGCTAATTACACGTTCCATTTGTTGATGACGTGAGAAGAGTACCAGAGAGAATCCATCCAGAATTATAATTTGATATCACCTCCTGTAGTTTCAAATAATCGATCAAGAAAAACTAAGCTGTAGAACAACACCGATACTATTTTCATTTTTTTTCATCTTTCAATTTGTATAAACATTTTCTATGGCTAATCGGAATTTTATTCGATTTTGTAATTATATTATACTGTCCGTAATAGTGCTGAGTTAGCCACATAACTCGAAACCTCAATCGGTACTCAAACCCTCAACCTAGAGATCTGTCTGTATATGACCCTATCTAAAGACTCTACAATTGACATTAATGATTCAAGTTCTGATAGTGATCGTTTATCTGTACAGATCTGTAAGTGGCGCGTTCGAGTACCGCCTGAGGTTCTGAGTTTTGCAGCCAACTCAGCACAGAGCTGTTTTTTTCTAGAGCTTTTTTTCTTCATGTATCTCTTGTAATGCTTACGTCACCACGGCAGCTGAAACTGGCTAAAAAGTTTTCACTATTTTTGTATTCCGCTAGTATTCCGCGAATACATATTAGTATAAGCTACGATGTAATTTATTCCAGAAATGAGATCTATGTATTCTATGCTACCTCAAATCTACTTTATAAGTTCATGAACAAAATGAGGTATTGCTTGAATGCAAGATCTCACTATTATTGTTTCTAATCCCATACTAACCAAATGTTTCATTTCTATGTGATCAAAAAATACTCGCTGAATTCGTCTGGTTAAGAATAAAAATCAATAAATTTATAACAATTAGCTTTAAAAAGTGGTTGGTCACGTTGACGTACAACTAACTCTACCTCAATAACTCGTCACTTAACTTAAAAACGTTGCCCATCACCTAGGCGAATTGCCTCAAACGAATCTAACTAGACCGACTAGAGCTTCATTTTTATCATATTACTAAGGACGATTAGTCAATCAATTAAAATTTTGTATAAAACAGTAAATTCAAGTCAATTGGTAAATGTAATAGTATTTTCTTTTGTATGCCTGAACAAATTTCCATGCAGTAAAGCTGGTCAGAAGCTTAACACCTTTGAATTTTCTGTTCGTGTGATCATAATTTGCTCAGAAACGATCTGCTAATCTAACCATATCTTTGATAGTCATTCAAGAAATTGAATGAACTCATCATATCATTATGAGGTAACGAGTCTCATCGTTGAATTTAGGCAATGGTTCAAACATTACTACCCAGCAATGATCATCTATCAACTCATCCGTTCATCAACTGCTATTCAGAAATGTGTATGTCAAATGCTGCTGTCGGTAGGTATCACTTATGCTTCATCACATATAAGCTGTCGATTACTTGCATGATTTTTTCATCAAACTATTGATTGCTTAGTGATTTAATTGTTTCTTTATGAACTATGATATGTTATAATGGTCTTATATTTGTATAATTTATATCCCAACAATACTGAGTTGATCTCAAAGTTTAAGAAACCTCAGGCTACTCTCGTACCCTCACAGGTATACGATCTGACCAGCTATCGATTGCTTCACCAATGTTTTCGTTTTGAGACTACTCAGTATTTCGCTTAATCATTGTCGGTTATTTGTAATCAGACTCAGCATTTTTTGAATACATACAAATTATTAACTGCATAAATTGAAAGTTGATTACGACCTCGGACTAGTAGTGAGGAAATTACGTAAACGTCATTGAGTATTGTGGAAGCACTGTCAAAAGAAAACGCTCGAAAGCGTTTGTGTAAAGTAGTTTTCTATAGGTACTCACAACTATTATGTCGGAAAGAAATTATAATCACAGCAAAAGGAAAAAACAAGTTTGAGTTGCTTTTTACGGAAGAGGATGATTGAGGGAAGATTTTAAAATGTGCAAATACTTATCATCAAGTGTTGAACCATTCGAAGTCAAAAGTAATATTGTTGGAGCCTCAATGATTGCTAGCCTTAGTCAAGCCTTTTTCCATCACCCTCGGTCATCAATGACCTCATATACCCACCATCATAGGTATAATATGGTATTTAATCAAGAGAATTTGTTTTGTGAACACACCGGTTATTGATAGTCACCTTACAGTTTCCGATGAAAAAGGAGTCAAATATGAGGATAGGCTTGATAAAAGATCTTTGTTGTCACTTTGTAAATGCAATTGATAGTGAAATGGAAAGATCTAAGTAGAAAGGCATTTGTAATTTTCACAGAGCGATAAATTTCCTGTCAAACTTTTTCTCAGCTCGCATAGTGTAATTTTTGAGGAGTTCAGAAGGAACAGAAACGATGTTTATCGATTTAAACGATGTGATGAAAAAGATCATACAATAAATCAATCAAAAACTGCATGCGAATTCATGGATTGCTATAGAAGAGAATTTGTCGGATACTTAACTCACAATGTTTTCAAACTCAACGACAATCAGATAATACAATATCTAACTAAACGTCATACCTCAAACTTTTGGAATATGACTCGTTCTGAACATGCTGATAAATGAGGTTTGAAAGTAAAGTGTACGTGAGATTTTCATATTTTGATGACTTCATTTGACGTCACGTGTACCAAAATAATTGGTAAATGAAGCTGTAAGCCCATGAGGGTCAAAAAATTCAGAATTCGTTCCCGCATAAACTAAAGGAAAAGGTAGTTAATTAGCAGTGAGTGCTTCGTAGTGTCACTTGATTAGTGCTGTTGGCTATAGCTGAAACACTGAAGTCTGAGGGAAATGCTAGGTTGATTGGATCATTGTGAATATTGAGTGAGATTTTCCTATACTTATCAATGGTATCGATCAATCGGACAGCTGCACCGTGTGTAGAGTGCTCATGTTTATGATCTATCGATTTATGTTAATTGCTTAGCTATTGTTGTAAGAAACATGTTTGCTCAATAATACGACTTTATCAGGTTAAGAATAGAAAAAAAAACTCTATCTCGTAGAGGATATATCTCTATATGAACTATTTCTTTCTTTCTTTGTCGACGTATTCAGTTTTCTAAAGAGTTTCACTATTGATTTTTCCTGTATTGAATTAAAATGCATGAATACATGAATTTCAGCTCCATCTCATACTCAGAAGAAGTTAGGATGGATCGTGACGGCGATATTCATCGTAGCAGACATGGTTGGTGGTGGAGTAGTTGCAATGCCAGTTGCCTTCAAACAATCGGGTTCGTGAAAAAAATTTTTTCCTCTATGAACTTTTTTTCTCCTTTAATGTTTATTGAGGTTGCTCTTTTTTTGTTTACCTCTATTGTATAACTAAAATTTTATCGATCGTATACAGAATGCTACGTATAGAAAGTAATTTCCTATAAAGATCTACTATAAAGTCCTTATAAAGAGTTTTTCATTTTCAATACTGAAGCTGTAAGTATTTACGCGACATCTTCTTACAACCACTATGTATTAAATACGTATTGATTGCAAATCATTTCTTTATAGGTCTGCTTTGTGGTATTGCATTTATGATTATTATTGCAATAATTTTTGAATATACAGGATATCAATTGGGTAAAGTTTGGTGCAAAATGATGGAGAGGTGAGCAACATTCCTAGCTATATTTATAGGATAAGTTTTGGTGTTGATCTACACCTTCATGTTGGAATTCGCCAACGCATTCGTGTTCAACGCGATAACGTGGAGGTGATTGAACTTCACTTGAGCACTCTTCACCAAGTCTCTTCACCAAGTGCTAGTTATCTAACCCAGATTCCTCAGCTACCAAATTACCAATCCCATTAGGAGGATGGGCTTCTTAGCCTTGGTGGAGGGTGGATCATCCGCGAACTAATTTGGACCTACACGTTACTGTGACACCTTCGCTACTGCGCTACCACTTATTTTCATTCGTAACATTTTTTTCCAAATAAAAACTATTTTTAAGTATTAAATCTTATGTTTGATATTATTCATGTTGGAATTCGTCAACGCATTCGCGTTCAATTAACGTGGCGCAACTTTTCTATTGAGAATCTATAAATTATTGATTTTTTGCATAGAAATGGTTTCAGAATCTTGTAAGAAGTTGAGAAGAAACGTAATGTACTACTCAAAAGGATGATTAAAGCCTTGTAGAAGAAAAACTAAATAGTTCTGGATTCAATAGTCCTCCTTCATTATTCATTTTTAGTACTAATTAGCCGTGTAGATGATTTTTGTAGTCTTGCAGTAGTCAGTACTAAGCAGTAGTGCTACCTACTACTACCTTGCAGTAGTAAGCTCACAGAACAGTTCAATCAATCCGAAATACTTCTGAATATGCGGAAATTTTTGATTAATGATTTGACGTATAATTAGACAGTTAAAAGGAGTAGAAGAAACTTTGCATGTCTCATTTCGAAGCATTCTGCCCTCAGCAAATACTCTCCCATTTCAAAGTCTTGCTGGGGTTCCCTGCTGGAGGGTTAGAATCCAGCAAAGTTGACAGTTTAACAACTATGGACAACTTTCAAGAACGATAGCTCAGTGAATCGCTAACACTGTTATAATAATGACTAGAAATGATTCATATAATAAAAGAATATCTGTAGATCAAGTCATTTGGAAAAAAAATATTTAGGCTTGTATAATAATTATAGGTATCCGCATCTAAAAGTCTGTAGGAAACCATTTCCAGAAATGGCAAAACGTACCATGGGACCAGGAATGCAGTGAGTTATCTACCTCATTAGAACGACGTTATTTTCTATTGTGATATCGACCATGTGCTCAAT
>KN717164.1:6657-18817 GCA_000816705.1 Dictyocaulus viviparus | reverse complement strand
TATCAAGTAATTACCCGTGAACCACAACGGAGGCTTTTTCTCTCAGAAGAACTTTAATGTTGTTATAGTGCTGTTTCAGAACAATTGGTACGCAAAGAATCTTTAAGCATAGAGCTAATTAAACTTCATAATTGAAGCAGAATTCTGTGACGTTATCAGAAAGCTGTTCAAACAACACAATCCCATACTCAGATCTTCCTTGAACCACTTTTTTCCGAAAATCCATATATCCCAATTCTATATAAACCCTGGAGCTTATCAGTTATTCGTAAGACAGTGTCGATAAATCGATGTTGATCTCCTTGAAACAGACCGCAACCAATGATAATAATTTTTTTACTATACTTATTTCCTATTTTAAAAAACACCAAGGAGTCGGCTTATACAAAAGCACAAAAAAACGGTTTGCTATGATATTCTGCTATTAATATGCTTGTATGGCTACAGCTTAAACTTCAAAGAACTAGTACTGCATAATCAGAAGATACCTGAAGAAGATTCTTTCGTAACGTGTCGTTAATCGGTATGCAAGACTCTTCCGTGAGATAATTTTCCATATTCCTAATGTGTTTTAAATTTTGAAGTCCTTCATCGATAACAGGTTCCGAAGACGTCTCATCTTAATGCGACAGAATTGCTGAACACAAACAAATGATCCATTAATCTCGCTACTACTCATAATTTAAGTGTACTATTGGAGTGTAGTCCAATTTTGGCCTTCAACAAAATCTTTACCACTATTAGGCTTATCCCGAATTCTAGGTGCTTCACGAGAGATTTCTGATCGAACAGATAATTGAAGTGTAGAATTCCTTCGAAAATCATAGATATCATTGTTCACATGTTCAAGTTTATTGTAGGAATCTTTAGCAATATTGACAAGACGATCATTATCGGAAGCGGATAAATCTTGCAGAATCAATATAATACGAGCCAAATACGACACGATCATCGTCTTACTCTACTGCGTCGACCGCTGTAGTAGTGCGATGGACGATGAGGCTTTGACTAATAGGTTAGAATTCAGTTGCTGCTGAAGTAGACACGCATGTCAGAAATGGTCAATTGTAATTTTAAAGGAAGAGTAGTTTTGGCAGTGTACAGCGAGTCAGTAGACGACGGATAATGAGGTGTCACGGACAGAGGCGGGATCTCAAATGGGGCGTTATACTACTATGCCATTTTACTTTACCTTCCAAACTTGTTGTTATATGAGTTTTCAAGGAAATAGCTTAATGAAGTTTATAAAGTCAACATAGAAATAAAATACTAAGAATAAAATTTAAAATTAGATAATAGCTATCATTTATGATTTCCTCAATAAACCTTATGCTTTGAATAAATTCTAGTAACAACTGTGGTCAAAAATCTTTTAGCTACTTGAAATCAAGTCAAGGAACAAAAATAGTAATATCTTGAATTTTTAAAACAATTCATAATAATTATAATAGAATAATTATAAAATCATTCAGGAATTCATGCATGCTATAATTTTAAAAAACTATAGAAAACTCATTAAAATTCGCTTTCAATCATAAAAAAATCTGTGTTAGATTTTGAAAATGCAAGAAAAATTTTCCTATATTTTCAAAATACCATCATTCATCAATCTTATTATTTCTATTATTAATTTCATATAACAGAATAATATAATCACCACTTTGCCGAGCATATAATTAATTTAGTTGGTCACTTCAAGAGTATTCCTTATAGAAACAAGTTAAGCTAAGATAAGATGAGCTTTTTTGTTGATCAATTCCAATTGCGGGATGCGCCTACGCATTCGTGTTCAACGTGTTGTCGAGGACGGCAATGGATGCGTACCTTCAATATACAGTGACCTGAATTGACCACCCTTAACTGAGTTAGTGGTCGGAATGAGCTTCCTTGTGTTAAGTCAAATTAAGCCACAGGCTCCACTCCTCGTGGTGCCATTCCGTCAGTTTCTTCAAGTTTCGCCTTTGCTCATGATGTTTGTCATACCCCAGATTTCTCAGGTGCCAATTTATCCACCCTGGAAAGATATCGTCAGGCTTGAAATGCATGTGGGCGGCTGCGGACCTGATTAATGCACATGTGTCACTGTGGCACTTCTGTGGTAGACTAGATGCGCTTTTTTCACCATTCAATATAAAGTTGTATAATATCAGAACATAAACAAGATTTAGTAAGCGTGTTGAACTTTTGTTATTTGACATGAGTCACTAAAGAGCAGAGGTGCAGCAGTACTGGAAAGAAGGCTAAAAGCTGTAATAAAGTATCGTCTAGCGGCGTAATGCATGAATTGCTGAGTAGTACTGAGAACCTACTTCAATGAAGGATCGACTGCTTTTGCTTGGAATCCGTACAATTCAGTCTTAACTCGACCAACTTCTAAGCCTCTTAATAATTACTTAAAGCAAACAAAACTTCAAGAATAATTTAAGATGCAAAAGAAATAGAATCAAACAGAATTGTTCTCATTATTTCTTATTCAAATATCTGTTCAACATTTTGCGATGAATGATAAATAGAAAAAAAAAAAACAAAACTTTAGAATCACTGATGAAATGAATACTTTACAAATTTTTCTATGTTTGAATCATTTGATTTTTTTCTAATTATTCATAAAATAAGAAGCAACAATGTTGTGATGAAAGTCTGATGAATATCGAAAAGTATAGAAGAAAAAAATAACAAAAACAAAATCATCAATAGTGATTTGTTTCAGTTACTGTTAACATGTTGAATCAGGGTTAGAATTAAATTTTAACTATTTCTTACATATGTATTGATTTTTTTATAAAAAAAAAGTGCATTTGTATGTGGATATATTTTATCGAAGAAAGTTGAATTTAACCGTTCATTTCATATATAGTTTAGAAATAAAACGCTACTATCAAATACCATTACTTTTCTACCGTACTGAAACCCGGGGGTGTTACCGAAAACGTTACTGTATCTTCTAAATTTTTTTTCCGATAAAAATGTAACATCTAATTGAACGGTAGTAAAAAGTGGAGTATGAATCGAGGTAAAAGGATTGTTTAGATCAAACAGCTTTATACTCTCAATTGAGTCTTAAAATATTGAAATAACCATGTTAAATGCCGGTTACCTTTTCACGATTTTACGATTGATTAAAAACAACTCAAATGTTTACTTGATGTTTTTCCATATATAGCGAAATGTTTATGTTGTGAAAACGATCGGTACTAACAAGATACATTTAACTCGATAAGATTTGTTGACATTCATGTACGAATACGTATTTGAACAACACGATGAGATAAAGCATAAAGCTTGAAGAGATCGAGAAAACTGGCTAAATCATTGATTCAGAGTCCATTCAAGTCACTGGATAGCATTCACAGAGGTAATGGCTTTCTTTTTTCCTTCTCAACAAATTGAAAGAAGAATATAAATGAGTCGTAAACGAATTTGTATAATCTCGTCGTAAATATTGAGAATACATACGATTGACACTAAACTTTAAAACTTCGATTCTATTTTCGGTCCAACCGAATACCAAAGCATTTAATTGAACGCAACGATATTAGGCACCGTAGAATTCCACCTTAAGCAGGTGTTCCTTAATGCATACATTTGCCTCTTATGAAATTTTAACGCTACTTTTTTTGAGCTGGAATCTTGTGGATAGCCATAACAAACATTTAGTCGAGTTTTAATGTTACTGAGTTCTAATCATTTTAAAGAACTTTGATCTAGAACTACATAGGATTTATTCTTACTACTGTAGATTATACTTGAATCTTTACTCAAATTGCCTAATTCTTTATATTTTACACGAAGCAATAATAAACGCATTTCTTATTTTGTATTCCACTTATAGATTTTTTCATTCAGTACGCAATAGGTAATCAGAACATTTAAAGGACCTTGATGAAATCATTCATATAAAGCGAGATAGAAAATTTGGAGACGAAAGCGTACTGGTTATTAGTCTCGAAGATCTTATTTAAGTAAAAAATAACTTTGATTATGTGAGGTAGTATTGCATTGACAAATATGCAAAATATGCAAAGCTTCCAAATTAGAAGAAACAAATTTCCAGCCCAATCAGAATTCTCACCACCTCCTGTTAACGGTGATCACCTAATTCCATATTCAGTACTCAATAATACCAACGTTCGTAGACAATTTCAATTTTTTTTCCATCAAATTCAATATTGTCTGTTAAATTTAGTTTTTAAAATGTGCATCGATGCAAATGAACTTGAAAATACTAAAGTAAACGAAACTCATTTTGGCACTTATACGCGTTCGTAAAGAAATTTTCTGAAGAGGGGATGTTGCACGAAGCTAATCAAGAGTTAATCAGAAAAACTGAGATTCTGAATTGTAGTCTACTTACCTTCAGTTTATTCTAATGTTTTTGACCGTTTGAGGTCGCCAAATTTCCTATGATTATAGGTGCAAAGTGATAAGATCCTTTCATATCATTTGTGTTTCTTCCCGTTTAGCTTTCAAGTCAAGCGTTATGTCAAATACTTCTAACCCGTTTTTTTTCACTTTATTACTTATCATATAAGATTTTTTTCATTTAGCACAGCTTTTCCATTCCAATAAAACTGCCATGAAAGGTTCAGTGAATTGATATAGAGTATTTCAATGCTTAATTTAAAGAAATGAAGTAGAATGAAGACTGTAAGCTAGTTCATTTTATGGGAAATTCGCTTAATAGAAAAGGTAGATGAAAAAAAAGCTTCGTAATAATGTTGGTCTGCTTATTCAATTGAGTTGAGATTCGACAGAATTGGAATCAACAATATCTTCCTTTTGTCACAATTTCCTTTTTGTAGCAACCATTGATGATTTGATTAGTGGAATTTCGCATACTAAAAATAATGGTTCTAGCGAAAAATGTCATCATATTTCAGTGCTGGTAAATATGTAATACAGGCTTACATGATTAAATATTATATATACATTTATATATACATTGCAACAATTCATAAACATTCCAAGTGGCCAGGAATATCGACATGTTTAAGCTGATAACTTAAAAGTGACTTCTTATCATTGATCGTCCTAACAAAAACTAATGGAATTTGACTTCTTTCATTAGTTTTATACTTTCTGAATAAAGTGGTCATTACATTACATTACGTTTAATACTATGTATTCAGAAATTAAGACAGTTTCATTTATAACATCTTTTCCAAGTGGCTCTAGCAAGAAGAAAAGCACTTGGCCATCACGTTCTCCAAATACAACACTAGAACAGACTTATCGTAGAACTGCGAACCATTCAATGGGATACATCAATTATTTTGATAGTACTCCAGATTACATCACAACAAAACGTGCTCGTCTCATATTAGAATGGACATGAAGTATACATATGTTAAGTGGTAAATTTGAAAAACGCTTTGACATTTAGCAATTATTCAACTAGTAAACTGTTTGACAAATGTGATTCTCCTGAGTTTTTGAAAAAGATAGTCAAAATGTTTCTAAAACATCATAGGTAATCATTAAAATTATGAATAAAGCAATGACATTTGACCAAAAGACTTTATTTAAGACGCTTTATACGAATCAGAACAAAATATGACTGCCTCTTCCTAAAAGTTTAACACAACTACTATAGCTCATAATTATAAAACCGACGAAATGTTCTGTTCATTCCGATTTCCACAGCTGCATCAATTGGATGAATGATGACGGGTATCATGGAGAGCCCTAATGCTGTAACTGCACATTTCCTCAGAGGTGTTGGCCATCGGCTTACTCTTAAAGAGAAAGATCATTTTGATTACAATAACGCTTAGCAAGAAAAGCAACAAATTTTGGTAGAATTCTATACTGCAGCTTGAAAAATCACTTTTGAATTGGTAAGTCACATTTATAGATAGATGCAAGCCTACTTATACCACACATTTAAAAAAAAATGAAGATTGTTAAACATGGTCAAAGCTTTTGCGTCAATATGGACACACAGAATATATTTGAAAAATTGAGTACTTCTATTAATTTTAAGGTGATCTACATCCGAGCTAGAAATTAGAAATGACTTACACAGGCCATTAAGAGAGGTGAGTGGAAACATATATTAAAATGGTGTTATCAAAAGACTGTTTTTTACTACTTTTCTGTGACTTAGAAAGAAACATGATGAAGAGAACAGCATATTCAGAAGATAATATACACAAAAATAAAAAAAAAACGGAGCACAAGAATACACGTAGGTCATCTGTGTAGAACAAATCTTAAGATCTTTCGCTCACTGAACTTAATGTTAAAGAAAAACAATGAAGAATATTCACCTATTGAGGATCAACCCAGAAAAATGACAGACACGGTTGATGGTGAAACCAGGAATAGCAACAGAGGCAAACAATTGCCACATGAAGGTGTCTGCAGCAGCAACGCTCACTTTATTACGTCGTCTTTTTGGATCATCCTTGTATGTCTAGAAAAGTTAAAATTTCGCAAGAATCTATAACCCAAACTCAAATCAATAGTACTCACATTGAAGACTTTGCTGCTCTTATCCAAAGCATCAGCACAAACGTATCCTAATGATATCACATAAGTAGCCCTCACGGCAATCACTGACATCACTGACCGAAATGCTTCTCCAATTTCGTTCGCATATCCTTGAAAAAAGGTTGATATGGCGTAATTTTATTTGAAAAATACGCGATTATCATCTCCAGACACGCATTCTTACATGCTTATATACAGTATAAAAACACTCAACATGAAAATGCTCCGATTATGAAAGAAGATTACGATGACGAAATTGTGATGAAAAGCAAAAGAATGAGAGAGCGGCCTTCTGTCACAATACAGTACTTTATATAATTCATTCATAAGAGGAAAGAGAAGATCAACACTGACATTATACTTTGCGTACGATAGAATGTATGCGCAAGACATTAACACAATACTGAAAACTTTGGTGAAATACGTGCAATAGACAGGACGCTTCAGCAAAGGCAACACAACATTTCTTCAGTAATGTATCGGATAAGCACTGACTTCATGACTTCTTCAATAAGACAAAACTGTGAAACACGGGCATCTCCAAAACCTTCAAGCAGCGTGCGCGAATAGTAGCAATGAAAATCCTGGCGCAGCATTCTTAGTAGAGATGGAAGTCATGAAAAAAATCCACTTCAAAGTACATTAACCTGCACTTCTGTTTAGGACAGTCAACAAACTTATTTAAAACTCTAATCAAAGTCAGCGGAGCATTCATCTCAGTGAACCAGATAATTTGTAAAGAATTAGAAACGCACGATCAATAACAGCGTCCTTCGACCTTAGTAGACAAACTTGACTAATACTCAACTTCACATTGAAATTGCAATATTACCTAAATACCTGATAGGAGTCTCTCTGTAGAGATCAATTTGCCGCAATTCGGACTGCACTACTTGAAATTCATCGTCAGACATTTCTAAAACAGCTATGTGTCATTTAATTTAAAAAACCAATTACAATGAAATAAACTGTAGACTTGGTTAAATGAGCATAAACAGCAAAGATACGGAATTCAACAAAAATTCAAACTCAACGGGATTACAAAAAACCTAATATTCAGCTAAAATACAATTACGCTTGGAATCGCGAATCTTGTGATTCAATCAGCAATGTGTGGTATGAAATGAAAATTTTATAATCTACCATAAGCGATAGAAAATAAAAAGTACCTATGAATAAAAATAAATGTATAGATTTATTAAAACACAAAGCTACATAACTCATCACGTCTAAGCAAGCGTCATATTCATCTAGCATATATATATCAAAGTCCGCTATATCAAAGTTACGGATTTCTGAAGAATTTGATTGCAAGGGTCGGAACTGTGGTTATGAAGTTGTATTTGAGCGCAATAATATGGATTGGTCCATAATTTCCCTCATGTGCCGACACGTCTGTTAATTCAATTGTTATTAATTCAAATAAATCATTGAAATAATAAAATACTTACCACTTTAGTCAATCATATATAACTGTGCACTCGATAAGATGCGGTTGTTTTGTTGACAGAAACAATGAGGATAGTTGTCAGAGAAGTTGGTGTGGTAACTTTTGAAATAGTCGCTATATTTAAATTTTTTCCCACCGAATTTCTGCTGAGTTTGCTGAGATAGTTGGCGGAAAAGTATTGGTCCCATGAAGCTGCCTTGGTATGCAGTGGATCTAGTGACATGCTTTAGCCTAGTTTTTCCGAAATGTGGCGAGTCTACTTAGTAAATGACTTCGAATGTTGTCCTGAACGTATCCGACACCGAGCTGTACTAGAAGCTTCTCTCACACTGCTGCGACAAACTCTTGGAGTTTTCCCCATACATACCGACATTGACTATCTGTTTGCGTCAAGCAACGTTCGAAATAGCATGTGCACGACTGTCGTAGTCGGTGGATGTATGAGATGTCCATCATGCCATCACTTTTCGGTAGCTCATTTTCTTTGAATGGAAGCAATTGTACTACGTACGTATCCAGGTGTTCGGTCCAAATCCAGGCTACTAGCATCTGGATGCAATCCCAGGTCGAGATCCACAGCATCTTCTTATAAGGTGATTGGCCAACCAAAGTGAAGCCGACTCCCACAGTTCGTAGAATCGCTTCAACCAATAACTCACATTTCGACCAGTAATAGCGCGCAGCCCAACCGCATTATCGAACAGTTAGATCGTCTCCCTTACAGTGTTTTCGGCATGTAATCGTAAAGCATAGTCGAGCTTAACTGATTCTAATCAGTTTTGATTCTCAGCCAACTCATGGCGCAAGCGCTGTTTTTCACACATAACTCAATCTACAGAGACATTTTCCAACAAAGTTTCCTATGGTATTAATTAGTATTGTTTTCCTACAACAATATTAACAAGCAGTTCACCATTCTGATATCGTTTAAGTCCGTTTATTACTTCCGAGGATGGAGCACTGATGTTGTATGCCTTGTTATAATGAGTTGATCGAAAAACTGTTAATCTTATGCGGGACCTATTGCGATGTATGGCTTTAGATCCTTCTAAATTCGAAGAAATGTTTTTGCTCTATAATATGATCTTGAATGTATAACTCACAACTCAAATAATCAGCTACTACCACAGTAAGAGGTTGACTAAATAATTAAACCGTGCTTTATTAGGTGTCGAGAATAGGAACACTTTTTACACGTCAAGTAATTAAATTATTTCCCATCTTACTGTATAAAGTAAATATCAATTCACTCAAATTGTATTTAAATGGAAAAAATATGTCGAATAAAATTGGCTTTCCAAAATCAACCGTAGAAATATGACGTGAAGTTGGATTAAAACATTTGAATTTTGTAACTTCATTTTATGTAGTATTATTAAGCTTTGTTAAGAGGTTTTAGGTAAAGTTTAGTTGTGACATTTGAATTTTATGATTTCGCTCTATGTGGTATCTTATAACGTTATTTTTTTGCTATTGATTGTATACTACCTGTTGTTCTCGTTTTTCAAAGTATTCAACCACGAAGTGCTTGTACCTAATAACTCGTAAGAGGTAGTTAAATGCGTCGAAAGTTTCTTTTATTTTCATTGACTTCCGGTATAGAAGCATTATTGTTACTCTTTTGTCAAGCACCTCTCACCTGGTCGTTTTCATTGTCGGTCACATCAAACACAATCCACATTCATTGTCTAGCCTTTCGTTGCGCAATCGTCATTATTTAAACAAGCGAACCTCGTAATTTACCCTATTAAAACATCATGGAATCTTTCCTTTCTTAGCACCTTTTCCGGAAACGATTAAAATTTTTAATATTCAAGAAGATAAATGGTAAAAAAAGCAAATAACAATAACACTTGAACTAGTTATTCTGACGAGTTATCGTAATACATTGTAGTTATGACATAATGAGGAACTGCAATAAAATTGACGTAAATTGACTGTTTGAGGTGAAATTATCCCGTTTGTTGATATTGATAGTATTTTAGGTGTGTAGTGAATTTTTTTAATGTTAAAATGCACTACTTTAAAAATAATAGTGACATTTTGACAGTTTTAGAGCACTTTTGACAAACGTAGACCGATTTGTTTGCAATGTTTCATTGTAATAGTAATAGTCTTAAAACATTTGCTGAAATTTTATCAATTCTCCAAACTAATTACATCAAGTTTTAATGTTTAACTAATTTTTACCAATTTATGCTTTACTGCTTTTCAGATTTCCTCTATTAGAATTCCGTTTCACTAACAAGCATGCAAAGGTTCGATTTCATGCTTTCACAGACTATATGCTTTTGTTGGTTCGTTGTTTTTAAGTATGACAGCTACTGATCACTTGATGTTTAACCAGATGTGGATGTATCCTTAACCGTGTCTTTCCATAAGATGTTAAATTGTGCATTTCTAGGATTACCCTTGTCTACTCTGTGAAATGTAAGTTGACACCTTGAAGCACACCTTTTGCTTGTCATCATTAGCGGGTAACCGTTGACGAAAGCCCCATATACAAATGACTACGTCTATTTCTCGTGATGCTAAGGGTGTGATGTCGTTTTATTGTTGCATACGGTAATTTCAAGACATTCTTGTTTATTGTGCCACGCCTTTATACACTCATTCAGTTTACCTTCTCTTAAACAACATTATATGCGTTACTCAGCAGCACGTAATGTAATCCTGACAGGACCAACTAAGAGCAAATACATACAGACTTATTTTTTGCATGTTTTATTTGTAAAACAGTTTTTTTTTGAACACATACCGTGCTATTAGGAAATAGATAGTCACAGTTAAAATACGTAGAAATATAAAGCAATGTAAGGTTTAGAACTGAAGAAAATAGTGCGTTGAATTCAGTGTGTGTGTGGCTTTTTGATAGAACCTAAACGATTTTCTGAATGGAAAACTATGGAAAACTTTCAGCATCTGAATATTACATATATGTATACACATATATATGAGTCAAACAATGCAAGCATCCCAATCGCTCGGATTTGACAGGTTGTAATTCTACATTACTTGAAAATTTAAAATTAGAACTGATATTCAAAGCGTAGTTGTAGAATTTTGTGTGGTCGACTCTGATGAAGTGCGGCAATCTTATAGTACAATGCAAAGTTTCCTTCCAACAAGAAGAAGTGATCGAAGAGAAGTGGAATATTAGGCATTAACGAAACACCGTTACATTAATAGCTTACATTTGTTATAGAATTATTGAAATTACTAGCACATTGTTAAAAATTTGCATATGAAACTAATCTTGAAAATAAAATGAAAAGCTTTTCAGCTCTATAGCATCACCAAAACTAAAAAGGTACTCACAATTGACAAAGGTTAGCAACTGCTCATGGAGAAGACCTGGCTTTTAACGCCGTTAGCACAGCTTTTTCAAGATTTCAAAGGTTTAGGTTACAAGAATAGAACAAACTGCTTGATCTCGCGCTCGACGATGCGTTAAAATCACAAAATGTTTGCACAAAATGCTGAAATATGTTTGACGATTATGAACATCGCATTGCATCTACTTCATTGAAAAATGTATTTTTAATGCACTTTCATTCCAGGGAAGCTCACCAGTAGCTTCCCTTAGGCAGATATTGCACCATACCTGATGGCTACTGCGTTCATTTACCATACGTAGCACATTGGTGCAATAGTCGTAGTAGACCAACAAGTATTGATATTCATAGGAATAATAAGAGTAGTTCTCGTAGAGGCATCCATCTAGGTAATGAAAATCTCTCTGTAATTTCAGTGCCATAACAAGTTACGTTTGCCAACACCGTAACAATTATCATGAACCCAGTTAGCAGTATGCCATACAAGAAATAAGATGGCAAAATTCACAGTTTTCCGTCTTTTTTAGCACTTCCTCTTTAAGCTTGTTCTGTTGAGTTTTTTTTTTTTCTAAATGTGAAACAGAAACCGGCCACCTAGTGGGCGACGCTTACTCCACGGTCAACGTCGCGCAATTACGCTCTTCATGAGTGAAGTGAATAGGATGGATGTCATACAAAATGGGGACGCGTCGTGGAGTTCATTAAACGAAGGTCGATGAGTACCGGAAGAACGGTAAAACCACAGGTAGAACATGTAATTTACGTTAGCATTGAAATAAAAACGCTTTGGTCGTTGTGTTGGTTTGATTTTTGTCCTCATTGTAATAGCATGGCTAATATTGTATTACGTGAAAACTACGGTGTGAATACTCACAACTAATTA
>KN717162.1:5546-15699 GCA_000816705.1 Dictyocaulus viviparus | reverse complement strand
TTATTATTATTATTATTATTATTATTATCATCATCATGGTATTTACAAATATGAAAATTAAAAGAAATGTTATAAGGAAGTATTTCGGAGAAAGTGGATTGTTTGTTAATTTTACATTTCTCGTCAAACTGCTATTTGATATTTATAATACTTTGAATTTTATCAGACCACATTTTTATATAATTTGGGCACAAGCAATTATGAAACGAGAAACTCATTATCACGTAACAGGTTCGAGTCCGACCTTAGATCAATCGATCCTTACAATCTCTCAGGGATGGATTATTACCGCAAAATCTGGAACTCTAAGCAGAACAACTAGTCACTTGAAGTCAGTTAACTATTCAAACACCTCCGCGGTGACATTAGTACAATAAATAGGTGACGCAATTTACATTATTAGGCAGAACTCTACGAGTCATCAAGACGATTATTATGGACCGGTTTCATATAGCGCAAGTCAGAAAAGTGACTTGATGTTACAAGCTAGTGCGTAAAACGAGAAGCTGCTGGACTTTTATGCATGCGATAGGGACAAATGAATAGCTTATCACATCGGCTCAATTTCATAAGCATCCAGCAAGAATTCTTATGATTCAAGTCAATGTATTCATAACAAACATCCTGATTAAGAATTCTTAACTTTCATTGCACGATAGACTTATTTGAAGTGAGGATAGATAATGCATTTGACTCTAAGCGTACTATTGAATGGTATGGAGAAGTAATGAAGTTTGAATTGAATGTTTTCGTCTTATACAGCATGAAAACAAATTTTACGTTATTGTTTTTAATTTTTTGAAGCAAAAAATATTAAATGAAATAGAAAAAATACTAAACTTATGAATTCGATTAATCGCTTGCACTAAAAAAAACCAAATGCTGATAAATAGACATCTTGGTAGTTGTGGATAATACCAGTCATAGGAGATCCATAAGACATTATGTAAGTCATATCACGTTCCAAATTTCTTAATTAACAACTTATCAAGAAGAGAGTGCTGAGCCTCGATATTGAATGAGTCAAAATTTTGGAGTTTTTAGCTTTTGTATCATGAAAATTTTTCAATTTTGTAATTTTTTTTGCTTTCTTTAAACATTCACCTTATAAAATACGGTTTTTAAAAAATATTATATTTATTATTTTGCTATTCAATAAAACTACAAAGGTTATTATTACATTAATAACGTTAACAATTTAAATATATTTTCTAATGCCATTTTTATTTCGAAGTCCTGTAATTTATTGTATAACAAAGAAAATAAAAAAAAATTTTATTGGTTTATTATGTGGTATTCAATAATACTACGTTCTTATCAGGATGTTCTATGCCACGAGGTACTATCGATTAGGAATTCCGTGCTTGAATCGTTTCGTGAGTTGTTTTCGTTTTCAGTGTTCGACAAGTACATACATTTTTTTTCTGCCAAATTTCTATCATTTTAAACATTTCAGCTTCAATAAAAGTTAGTCGATTTAGCAAAAGCCGAAAGAATGACGGTATTTTCACCGACAATTCATTGTCAGATATGTTCAGATTCATCGGACGGTCTACATTTTGCTGTACACACATGTCGGTATGAAACATTCGTTTCTTCAAGACTTATTCAATCACAGCTGTTTTTTTTTACATCTATCAACCATAATATGTTATGATAGCATTATTATTCGTGAGTCAAACACCTGAGTTACTGATAAAACGTGAAACTTGAGGAGGACGTTGAACACAAATCTCATAAAATTCCCATCCGTTCGTGTTTGTTTGGAAGCACGCTTCAAGTTCTCTGATTAACACAGCTGTGTTGAATGCTCATTCTATCCTGAAAAACCTACTAAATAACATTCACATATGTTCTTTAAATCATTACTGGTAAAAAATGAATTTTTTGAAAACGCTACTAGTCATAAACAAACTTAAAGAAGTTTACTCATATATAGGATAATAACAACAAGTAAAAAGGTGACGTCATAAAACTACCGCAGAGTTTTTTTTTTCTTACTTCTTTTTCTTTTCCAGAGCATGTGCTGCATTTTTTCGTAGAACAGTTGCTTTAAATCTACGTTATGAATGTCGTCACAACGGAATGTGTCGCATTGAAAAATGTACGTAAATAATGAAATTTTATCATATGTAAATCTTATGTTGGCAACTTTAACAATTGTTACTTGGTCGTTACTAGTGTGATTATAAATAGAGCAAAAAAATACTAGACAAACTCATATAACTTAAATAATTTGTACAGATTTCTTTATTAAAAACACCTTCATCTGAAATGACTCAGAGTGATACAAGTTGATACAAATTAAGATAAGATAAGTTTTGGCGTTGATCAATCCCTGTTATGGGATGAGTGTACGCATTTGCCTTCGATGCGACTTTGTGGAGGTGGTTGAATGTGAGCGTGGTCTGACACTCTTCACCGAGTCAATGCTCCTTATTCTTTCCCTTGTCTCTTCAGCATCAAATTACTGATTACAGAAAAATGGTAGGTATGATGGACTTGGAAGCAGCCAAAAAAACCTTAAGGGAGATTGCGGTTCACTCTAGCCCTTCTATAATCACACCCACAATTACATCATCTTATTAGAAGACAACCAGTTTTCATACAAGTTCCCAAAAAAATTTGTGAGAGAAAAAGCCGATGTAGAATAGTCGTTATTTTGTTTAGTTGTTATTTAAATTTTTTTTTATTTGCTAGTTAATATAAGATCAAAATGAAATTGCAATTAGTAAATGTAATCGATTTTTTTCGAAGCATCGGTGAGGCTTCGTGAGTCTAACGTCAAGCTGCAAGAGAGTTCGTTTGTTTACTGAACGTACACTAAGCATAATGTAATAATTACTTATTAGAATGTATTAGTACAAATATGTCATTGAAATACTACTAATACTGTCATCTGGATAACTTTTAGAATATAAGCTGCCTTAATTGGTTTCCTATTGAAAGCTTCTAATTTAAAAGCAGCAATGAATAAAAGCTGAAAAGTTTGCTCGAGGGAAAAACAATGGATTAAAAAAGATCCAAAAAAAATTGACAACGAGTTAAAAAAATGTTTATTTTTTCTTCTATTTCGTTATAGTTTTGAGCTATTATAATACTTAATTATATTTATATTTAATTATAAGAATCATTTGTCTCGCATTGTTTGTCGAAGTGATAAATTCTTCTACTTTATCGAAAAATTTTTACTGAACTATTTTCACTTAAGCCTTTGTTAGTGCTTTACTTGTATATAGTCCTATAAAGTGAAATATTTTACAAAAAAATCGAATAAATAAGGGCATGGACACATCGATGGAGGTGCGACGGTGGTATACAAGCCCGAAACATAATCGCAGCCGCCCTCAGGCTTACTAAGTCCGCCATTCCTTCAGGGTCAGTTAATTGGTACCAGAAACATCTGGATCTGACAAATAGCACTGACGTGGTAAAGAGTGGTCAACACAGCTTACTCTATAGACTAGACTGACATCCATTCACTTTCACGATATCACATTAAGCACGAATGCGCAGGCGCATCTTACCACTGGCACTCAACGGCAAGGCTTAGATTAAACTTATCACATCGAATAAATGTCCTATCTTATAGAAAAAATTTCGTAATGGTGAAGACGTGAAATGAAGTTTTTCTAAATGCAATATCGTTTTGTTATTTTGCTTTTATACATTTTTCAGCAATCAGAAATATGTGTCGAAGCTGTCGATTAAAGAAGTGTCTTGAAGCTGGAATGCAGAGATCAGGTCAGAATGATTCTGAAATTCTTTAGGAGTTAACAACATAGGAGAATAGTGCAGAAAAAAAAACAAATGAAAACAATTCATCGAAGGACGAGACAACAAAAAGTGATGTTCACCTGCGAGAGAATATATTAATAATTAAATTAAAAATTGGACAGTATCTCAGGTAAGAAGCTAATATAAATAGAGTGAGCTAACACCATGAGCCAGGGACATATTGATGTGTAAACAAATTTAAATGGACCTCATTGAATATGGTAATACGAAAAGATATTCCACAATAAGTATCATGTCACGATAATGAGAATTGTTGCTTTCAAAATTGCACGAAAATCACTGTTTGAAGCTGAAGCAGTCTGAGAAATCTAAAGAGGAAAGAAAAAATAAACAACTTTACTGAGAATATAAGTTATTTATTCATTATTTTTAGCACAGTTTTTGTTATGTTGCTCAGAAAAGATTAGCTTATGTATTCTAAGCTTACAAATGAATGAGATAATTATAGGAGTTCAGCTTCCTAGAGATGGGATCGGGAAACGAACCAAGAATCCTAGCAAACATGAGCCTGACGTTCGTTAGCTGGCATTTTATAGTCTTTGAGAATTAAATTTGTTACGTTACAGGTGAACATTTTCAGCAGAGACATTCGATTAAAACCAAATTACCCAAGCTTGATATACCAACGGCTTCATGTGTGGAATTATTACAATGTCCAACAACAGTAGATATGATGGTGAATTGATGAGTCACAAGTTATTTACTCTATTAAAAGAATAAAAAAACTGAAATGAACCAAATTTGCTCTTTATTAGATATTCAAATGAACTATGCTCATTAATTTCAAATTATTCATCCAAATCAACATTATCTATTCAACTATTTTAAGTACTTTTTCATTTCAGCCATTATTACCGACCATCGTGAATATGAATCCTTCAGCTTCTGTTGTTATTCTGCCAAGAATGCTTCAAGGTATTTCAACTTTTAATTAGCATTGCAGTATTGAAGAAAAAAAAAAACTTCCAGCTTTAGGATATCAACATTTTTTGACTATACGTCGAACGACCACCACACTTGTTGGCAAGGAAAGCAGATCTGAAGAATTTGGTGCTTTTGCTACAAATGTAGTTCTTACGTTTTTTTTTTCATTCAATGAAAATATATCGATGATCTGCTTTTATGCTAATTTTTTTATTTGACAAAGCTTATTATTCATATCAGGAATTACGTACATCAAATTTTGATTCGTCGAAAAAAGTATGTCAACTGGAAGCTCATCTCATTACTGACATCATCAACACATATTTCTATCCATTTGATAAGCTACAATTTACACAAAAGGTACTGAAAATAAATAAAAGCGATGTTATTTGTTTTTTCATCTGATCTGATTTCATTTGTTTTTTCATCTGATCTGATTTTTTCATCATCTGATTCACTTCACTCAGGTGATTCTATTCAAGAATTTTTTCTGCTACTTATCTCATACAGATCGTGCATATCAATCCTATATATTGTTTGGACAAGACGAATGTAAGCTATTCATTTATATCTTTCGGCTTGATACTTATTTATTTATTATATGAACCAAAAAAACAAGAAAGTACAATAAGAGAAAAGTTGATATTAAGAAGGATACTAAACAAGAAAATGAAGAAATCAACTGTCGTATCATTTGTCGTAAGCACTAATGATTTTCAAGAGAAAAAAATTTTTTTCTCTATCAGAAATTTGAACAAATTCCTCATCTATTTACATATCAAATAAAAAGCTTACAGAAAACTTTGTACTAATCAATGGCTTATTTATTCAATTTTTGAGGTTAAAACTGTAATTCATCGTAAAAGAAATGACTGATTGAACGGAAAAAATGGAACAGCTTTTTTTTTCTTTTCAAAGGCAACGATCGCCTATTGATGCCGGACGGAGGTTTTATAAAATGCTCTGAGTTGGAAAGATTTTATGCAAACGCAAAGGGTGTTCATAGTCAACCAAAAGAAGCTGCTAAGTAATCGATTTTCATTCAGAATAACAATGATTTTAGAAAATTCTTTATAATGTTATTCATTAATTTTAAGGGTTTTTCGACCATCTATGGAATTTATACTGAACGTAATTATTCCTTATATGAAACGAATAGAATTGACCGAAATTGAATACGTTGCTATTCTTGGATTTCTGTTATGGAATGAGGGTATGCTTATTTATACGTATACATGTGTATTTACATATTTATAAGATATTATTTAAGATGCTTTTTCGATTAACTCACTAAGAATCATTATATTACGATAATGATATTCAGTGTTTTTCAGCTGTGCCCGATATATCGCGTGATACGATTACCATTATACATCTGACGAAAGATACTCTTCTTGATGAACTTCATGAACATTATCAATGTATAGGAATGAATGGACATGAAATAACGAAACGTATAGGAAAATTAATGCTTCTACTACCTCATCTTACAGTAGGTTCTACGAAATCAATTCGTCTTTTGTGAAATTCTGTCATATTCTTCGATTTCAGGAAATGTCACATAAAGAAAGTAAAAAGGAAAAAAAAAACAAAACAAACGGTTGCAATAACTTGTATTACGGCCGTTAATGATTCGTGAACGAATCATTCTATGTGTGTTTTGAGTCTGAGAAAATTTTCTTAATGTTTCAGTATGAAAAATACATAGACACTTAGACAATCTATGGTACTGTACATAGGATTATTTTCACCATTATTCGATAAATCATTGCGATCTGGTACGTATCGATTAATTTCGATCTATTATTTAAGCGATCTGTTGTAATGCTACGAGAAAATTCCGAGTTAGCGGAGCTGTTCAACATTTTTGAAGCTGATATATGCTGTAAAAGCTTTAAAAATGGAAGTTATCTATTGGATGCGTAAAAGTGAAGAAGAATTTGCTGATATTGAATGACGATGAAGTAAAATGACAGAATAAACTTAAGATTTTTATTGACTTCTAAGCTTATTCGTTGTAATGTATGTGATTGAGAATGAATCCATTTAAAATATCCGTTGTTATTTGATTGATGTTAATGATGTCATTTACAAGTGAAATCAGAAAAATTTGTTTATTTCATGACGTGTTGTACTACTTGATATGACAGAACTACTATCGTATGAGTCTGCTTCAAATAATGAACAGACTTATTATTCATCTAATGTCGTCCAATAGTACATTCCGTTACGTTTGTCTCGTTCGTCATCCACAGATGGAAGATGATGGTACAGTCCGTAGTAGCGTTTTGCCTGAAGCTAAAATGTATTCTTGTGTTAAGAAAAAAACTAATGCAATTGGTAGAATGGATAGCAATTCTTAAAAGCATAGCATCTCTTTCTTTTTTTTTCAATCAAATTCTCGTTCTACAAATCTCAATTTTGTCTTTTCCTCACAGGACAGCATAGATTTTCTTTCAAACAGTTTGGTTTAAAGACATGTTATTCTTCTTTCTGTTAAACTGTATACTTCTTAATATTCAAATTGATTGGACCGCAAGTTTACCATAGTCTGCTTTTTTTCCTCTAGAATTAATATGCTATTTTAATTTTTATTTGGGTTCATTACAAAGAAATGAAGGTTTTATGGATTCTCTCAGTAATATTTATAATATTACTGCTTTCAAATTTAATTATTAAAGCTAACATTGATTGATAGAAAGCCAATTTGTTCGATCGTACAAAAATCACAGTAGGGACTGTATGATTCTTATGGATCGAATCCATGCACACAGGTGACTTACAACCGTTCACAGATCGTATCACTTTCCAATGTGTCTCATTCTCGTTAAATTAAACCCTATTTTATTTTAATAATATCTTATAAATTGCATTGTAAAGCCTGCGGGCATTCTTTACTAATTAATTAGGTGAAATATTCTTATCACAATAGTTTTCGTACCGGTAGTTGTGGAAGATGATTCCATATTCCATGAATAGGTGATTCGAACGATGTGAGGACAAGAGAGAACAACAATCCTAAGAGTAGATCATTACAGTGATAACGTTTATCATTTATGTTTAAGAAAGTGATACATTACTCTTACAGAATGAATAAATCAAAAATATAAAGGAAAAATTCAGAAGAAAAAAACTCATACCGAACGTCAAAAATTTCATTTCTGATAATGATGCACAAAAGAGTCTCAATGAATAGATGATATGTGCGAGTCTTTTCACTCCGCCCCTTATATGAAGTTGGTCTCTGAGTAGGCGGCACCGGTTAATATGACTGGGCATTTAATTATACAAATGAAAGAAAATATGTAAACTAAATGGATCATAATAAAGAAAGACTTATAAAAACTATTAATCCTGACAAAAAATTTCAAAGCTTTCCTCGATGATAGTAGGAAGCTTTCAGATCCCATTAACAAATAATACCAATCATATGCAAGATGAAAAATGGCTTAATACTGTAACTAAAGTTAAAAGCTCTGAAGCTTCATCCTATTACCACCGCTGATTAGCGTTTTCATGTAATTGTTTTTTTTTTGTTTAGAATTTGATTTACTATGCGAATCACTCTAAGATGTTAATCTTAGCTTCAAATACAATTCTAATGAATGCACAGTAGGCAACGTTCAATGAAGTGAATTTTTATTTACCTCAATAATAAACACCCTTGGTAATGATCTTTGCGCTTTAGTTTTTATTAAAGTAACCATCAAAATATAGTTTTTTTTCTCTTCCAAAGTTACAAATAAAACGTTCAAATAGTTTTTTTCTAGGAATATTTTTGTAAAAAATAAACCTGTAAAGCGTTTTTTTTTTCAACTTACCTTGATATTTTTTCTTCACACGGGTGCTTTTTCGTTAAAACACATAACGCAGCGATTTTACATCAATAAAGGTACGATTTTGTTTTGTGATTCCAAACTTCCGGTAATTAATGCATAGGAAAAGCTTAAGCTTAGATGACATCTTGTTACAATTCTGAACATTTAGATAAACTATAACATGTTTTTTTTTCGATTGTCGATGCTCTACAGCTTCACGTAGAGGTTGATTACTTACCTCAAATTCAGAGTGGTATACTAATAGTAGCTTTATAACTTTTATTGTGTTTTTATTTTAGTTATTTGCATAAAAAAAGTCAGTGCTTTTCAAAAATTGAAGAAAAGACGATAAAGGGTTTTGTCGTTTTTTTTCTGATTCATCCGATACATTGAGAAAATTCAATGAAAAAAAAACTGAAGTGATCGATGTGAAAAAATAGTTTCAAAATATAAAAAATTCAGGTTATCTGCATGAACTCACTCATTAGAATCGATGAATTTTCTCATGAGTCCATAATGTTGGATTGAGGAAAAAAAACAGGTAATATTCGTGGAAATTGCAATGAAACTGATATTAGGCTTCTTCTAATTGCTGAATTCTAAGCATGTACTATAGAAAATGGTATTTTAATGATTTTTAAATATTAATTATAATAGTTTAAAGATATAATAAAGTTAGAAATTTAAGGCAGAGTCATTTGTAACTTTATTAGCTTTCCATTTTTTTTTTGTTTTGAAAAAATTTCACTCAATTGATGTGTGATAGTGTTTTTTTTGTACTTGTTGTTGAGATTGCTTTTTTGTAAATTTTCAGTTATAAACAATAAGGAATGAGGAATTCTACAGTAATCGAATAGTGTTTGTGACATCTTTTAAGCAATCTGAATACTCACAGAGGGAATGCTCTCGACAGGAAAATGCCGTTATCATGCATTTCAATTAAAACCTCATTAAATTTGTTGTTGAAAGCTGAGAATGTGAGGGCAGCTTCACTCATTGATATAAATTCTAGATCATAGCTATGATTGTGATGATAAATGAATAGTTTTTCTTTTTTTTTCAAACATAACACAGTTTTTTATCTAAGTGTCTTAGACATTAATATTAAATTTCAAAAAAAAATTTCATCCTGTCCATAACGGAGATTTACACAAAATGAAATTTTCTTTTTTAATCAAAATATTTTCAGAATAAATTACGAGCATTAAGTACCATCAGTATTCAAAAGGAAAAAAAAATCAGTGTAAGAACAAATAATAGTAGAGATAATTATTTGCGCTATTTTGTAATTATTTTAAATATCGTCAGTATTGAAAATTATTTACCTCATGAGTGAAATTACATAAAATAACGCATCACTTAAAAGATAATTTGAATTGATAATAATTGATCCAGAAGAAAAAAAATCGCTAGAGCATTTAAAAACCTCTAGGTATAATATTAAGATTTTAAATCGATGACAAAATTAGTAGGACTTTATACTTTATATTGAAATTATTGTAGAATAAAAAAAGAAATTATTAGTAAAATTAAAAATAAAAATAAAATTTCAATAGTATTAGAATTCAATTCCAATGTATTTTTTTTAGTTTACTAAAATTAGATAAACGCAA
>KN717158.1:3725-16042 GCA_000816705.1 Dictyocaulus viviparus | reverse complement strand
ATATCGAGCCAATTATTCATTATTCATTCTCACCAAACATTTTTGTTCACAGTTTTAAATATGGCACTTTGCGTTTCCTTCTACTAGTAGTACAAGCCACGGATCTCCCTCGCTGAGGGATCTCAAGCCGGTTAGTCGCGAGGCTACGTGGCGCGACCCCAGGTGGCGGACAGGGGGGGAATCGCGGACCAAAAGCGACCGTGTGCTTGCCTTGAGACGCGAGTGGATTCATGGGATGGACTCTTTGATTCTGCTGTGCTGATCGACTCATACCTTCTGTATGCACATAGTAACATTTATATATGCGTACGTACTTGTGCTTATGTGTATATAGATTGTATCTTGCTTGTCGATTAGGCCAAAAGCCCGCAATCGAACGATTAGGAAGTACATGAAGGGCGGTTAGGAGTCTCCTCCAACAAATAAACTCCAGTCCACTCATCGGGATAGACTGGCAAGCTGCCCATGAGTAAACCAAACTTTTCAGCCCCCGCGGTAATGGCTCTGTAAGCTACCCGTGGGGACAATCGCAAAACACAGTAAAAAAAACGGGCCTCATTTCCCTGACCCCGAAAGAGCCCCGGTACGGCAGCACCGGGTAGGACGAGTACGGAGAGGCTACCAAAATCTCAGAGCCAAACTAGGCTGCCTAAAAGTGAAAGGACTAATATGGCGATTTTTTCATATAACGCACGACTACGATGAAGATAAAATTGAAGCATTCTATATGGACTTGGAGAAGTTCTACAGAGAAAACCGAACATTCTACAAAGTTATTGTTGGCGACTTTAATGTTAAAATTGGCTGTAGAAGAACGCCTGAAAATTGTCACATTGGGATCCACGGACTCGAGTGGAATGAACTGGGAGAGCGGCTATCAGAGTTTATCATGACAAACAAAGTGTACCATGGTAACTCTTAATTTCAAAAGCCCTTATCTCTACGATAGCTTCACAAATCACAAGACCAAGATGATTGCTCTCCGACGCCAAGACGGAACACTCACCTCCTCCAGAAAGGGGATTGAGGGAATCATCTACGATTATTACTCTAATCTTCTCGGTAGCCACGTTCATCTACCTAAATGTAATGAGAGAAAAGACGATTATGTTGTGCTAAACCTTCTTCCTTCTAAGATCCAACATGCTATTTCGTCAGTAAGAAATCGTACAGCTCCCAGGCCAGAGAAGATTAGACCAGAACATCTGAAGAAACTGCCGTCAGTTCTAATTAAAACACTGGCTCAATTCTTCGCACGCTTCACACGCTACCTCTTCGAATGCAAAGTTCCAAGTCAATGAAAAACTAGCAGAACCGTATTGCTGCACAAAAAGGGAAGACGTTCATGACATTGGTAATTATCAACCAATATACCTGTTAGTCGTTTATAAATTTTTCACACGAGTCATCCTTAACAGCATTGGCAAAAGGCTAGACGAAGAACAACCACGTGAGCAAGCATGGTTTCGTAAAGGGTTTAGCACGATGGACTATATTCACGCAATCACAAGACTTATAGAAGTGTAACAACAGTATAAAAAACCATTGTGTCTCACCGTCATTGATCTTAAGAATGCTTTTGATTCTGTTGAGACAGAAGCGGTCATGGAAGCGTTGACCAATCAAGTGCTTTCGACTCCGTATATCAAGATTATCCGTGAGCTATATAAGAATTTCACTACCAAAATTACTTCGTTCTATAAAGACATCGTTATTAACACTAAAAGAAGAGTTCGAAAAGGCGATACTATTTCGCAAAATTTCTTCATAGCCAATTTCAAGATTATCATGCGAAAATTGGAATGGGATGATATGGGAGTGAAAATCGACAGTTGGGAACTTCACCATCATTACTTCACTGATGATATCGTATTTATTATATCATATGTTAGCTGTCTTCGTCAATGCTTGTGGAGAGATTGGCCTCAAATTAAACCTCCAAAAGATGATGTTCATTAAGAACGGATACGTTGCTGATGGTCTTTTTACGCTCAATGGAAAGAATAACTCCGAGTGCTCAAGCTATGTGTGTCTAGGTCGTGAGATCAATATGATGAACGACTAAGCACTAAAGCTTAGCAGAAGAAAACTAGCGGCTTGGGGAACATATAAGATCATAAAGACGTAGTGAAGAGAATAAAGAGAAAGCTCTGAGCCCACCTTTTTGATACACTGGATCTTCCTGCCTTAACGTATGCTTCAAAAACTTGGACATTACGAAAGCAGGATGAACGTTGATTTAGTGCAATACAACGCTCTATCAAAAAAGTGCTGCTTACTGTTTCTCGCATTACGCATCCAAGTGAAGAGCGAACACGAAGTTCCGATCTACGTTAACGATCGAAAATCAGAGACGCAGCCGTGCACGCCAAGTTTTCGAAGATTAGGTGGAACAGACACGTGACGCTCTTGAATGGTGATCGATGGACACGAGCTCTAAGTGATTGGGTCCCACTGTACATCAAACGCACTGTAGGAAGGCTACCAGGCCGATGTTCTAACCTCATCACCAGGGCCCTAGAAAAGGATTATGATGCTGAACGAATCCCTAAAGCGAAAAGAATTCATTGGACTACCCTCGCGCGCGATAGGGAAAAATGGAAGTTTTGTTGATGCCGTTGACTTAGTCGATGATCAACGGGAATCCAAGTAATCGTACCAATGAAGTAGCAGTATCAAGTGTCTCTTGTGTCACCTTCACCTACAGTTTACAGTCCACTTATTTGCTATTTCATTTTACTATTGCTGTGTTGCCACATAGGTATCGAACACATGCGAGGAAAACTTTGCGATTTGACAAGAGCTGTAGTTTTTTTAGGTGATTGCGAAACAAGAAAATTCGGTGCAGAACATTCTCACCACCAATTCAAAGTCCTCGTAAGGAGAACAACGAATGAGCTTTGATTGCGAAAGTGTTGCCAGCTTGGTTGCATTCTCACATTGATGAGGACCATTTTTAAAGAAACTGTAGAATATCTGTTTCGTTCCAATTATTTGCACAAACTCGTGATAGCAGCAGTAGTTATTAAGTGGGAGGATAAATAGGAACTACATTAGACCTCTCACGACTTAACGAGATAGGTAATCAATTGACTCATGATGTAACTTATAACATCTGTATCCATTAGATAAATTTCATGTTACTAATATTGGACGTCTATTGTTATTTGGCGTATGTTAATCTTCTTGCCATCCTTGACATTTGAGGTAATAGCGGGAAACAGAAAAATTTCGGAGTATTCAACATTTAAATCGTCCACGTTTGTGTCTACAAAACCTGCTCTGATTTTGAGCAAGAAAACATCTTAATGGCGTAATGTGGATGTGCTCATTAAATGCGCTTCCAATAAACGATCTAGGTAACTCAACGTTATATCACTTTTCATTGTAATTCACGTGATAGACAACAAAGCCAAGCGTGTAAAGGACGTGAGCTACGAGTACAGCAGAACCTTCAAGAAAAAAACCGAATTGAAATTGAATTTGGGGAATGTTTGGTGGTGATAGATTGACTACTGTTATAGATCTAGTAGTGAATTTTATCACTGGTGAATTTAGCATCTGTAACAGAACAGGAAGACACCAGTTGAACGTGAATGCAAAAATCACAAATCAACGCACCATCTCATCTACGTGTTATGCGAGTACGGTGCGACAGGTAACGAGTAAAGCTATATTGCGGAATGACAAAAAGAATCAAGAATGAGGTAGAACTGTCTAATTCCATGAAGAAAAACAATAATACAATGAATAATATATACTATAATAATTAAGTGATTGACCAAAGAATTTCTATATGACAAAAATAAATGCCACTAAATGACGGCAAGCGCCTGTAAATCATTGTGTTGAATCGACCTACTACACATATTAATTTCATAATGGAGACGTCTTGGAAAGTACTCATATTCCTACAGAAAAAAGCAATTTCATAGGGGTGACGTTTTTCATATGGTACTGTTTTCGTCACATCTCTTCGTTTACAATGCCGCCGCCACGCTATTCGTCAGCAACGCTATTGGAGTTGCGGGGAATTTAGAAGTTTTCGTCGCGCAGTAGTAGAGTCACACAGTATACACTCACTAAAAGTGATGGCTGCATTCAAAACAGATGTTTTTTTTTCTGCTGGATCGTTCGTTTTTAATGCTACACACAACATCTCAATACTTAGCTATAGCTATTGAATAAATGCAGAAGCCCTAACAAATACTTGTGTATAATATGAAAATCTAGAGCGATTATGAAGAAAGCAACAGGTTGGATTGGATCCGAATGACTTTCAAACCAGCTAAATGTTATAAAAAGCACTGAGTGGATTAATGTCATTTCATGTTGTCTGACGTTATTTAATGCAACCGGTATACACGGAATTAGATTTCACTCAATAAGGAGGAATAGGAATAATGAGAAAAACCGAAATCAATTTGTGTACAACGAAAATATCTTACGTTTTTTTCTGCTATCAAAATTTTCTTCTTCACTTACTTAAATATACATTTATATTCTTTGCATATTTTATTTATATTATTTACTTATATAAGTACCTAAGTACATAACGTAATGCTGTAGCCGATTGGTCAAAAGTGCTGACACTGTTTTCATTAAGAACACTATAGAA
Organism: Dictyocaulus viviparus; assembly: GCA_000816705.1. Taxonomy (NCBI): domain Eukaryota; kingdom Metazoa; phylum Nematoda; class Chromadorea; order Rhabditida; family Metastrongylidae; genus Dictyocaulus; species Dictyocaulus viviparus. The sequence continues at coordinate 11,424 of KN717158.1, read as the reverse complement.
CTGGAAGTTAAAACGATCTCAGAACGAACATCTACGGTGCATGTTTTCCCTTGATAACAATACGATCGATGAATAAGATCAACGTTGATTTTAATATTAAGATTAAAACGTCAACTTTTCGAAAGTCGAAGTGAAAAAATAAGTTAGTTTCCAGCGGTTTTCAGCACATCCCGCCATGGAATTCTCATGTAGTTATCATAAGCAGTTGCTCGGACATGATTCAGATATATACTGCGCTATTAGTGCATTTACCGTTAGAACAGTAGTTAATTTTAATAAAAACTTTACTCTTAACAGGATCCTTATCTCGAAGTATCAATTCCACCAGTTTGGCAGTCACTTTTAACTGGGAATACTTGGCGTAACCGTTTTAATGCGTTGAGCAGAAAGCGAAAAAAAAAATAAATGCAATTTATGGTGACGCTGAAAAACGCTGATAAATCAGGGAATTTTTCTGCACTTATACCGATCTTCTCGACCCGCTTAACTAGAACCTTGCAGTAAGTAAAAATATACGCTCAAATATAGCGCCCTATCCTGCATTCTTGACAAAGTTATTTTAGCGGTCCTAAGACGATAAACTAGTAAACAACATTGTTTTTCAAATCGCCATAAATTTATGAAGATGGCGTCCTATGTGTCATCCGTGGTAAAGGTAGTGGTTTTGTTTTACTTGGACGTTTTCAAGCTGTTAAGTAGACATTTTCGCAAAGAAGTGGTTTTCATTGATATCTACCATATCATTTTCATTCTTACAAACTACATTGTTATTGGAATACGAAGTCAAACGTTGTATGAGAAGCTTACTCAGTTGTTTCTAGTTTGAATAGATTGAAATATCTTTTAAGGTATAAACACTAGTTGCGGTTTAGTCTCCTCACGCGTCGCTATGTGGTCTAATAAAAAAAGAACGTAACTATTTTAAGTAAACATTCTAACAACATATCGGAATTTCCTTAGCGCTTATTACGTGTTTTTTCTACAACTGGTCTAGAAAAGCAATCATTTACGATTGCAGTGATAAAAATATGGTGTTTTCTGGAACACGTTCACCTTCTCTAGAAGAAATGTATCGTAGACGTCCCTCATTCACTCGCCCTCCGATTCGAGGTGTCAATTCACCACGTCTCACAGATGAGGAAGCTGACCAACTCACGAGTCCTTTCTTGTAGGTCTTCATTATTTTTTTTTCTTGAATTTCGCGTTCTTTTTCCGGCACGTAATCTGTATTGCTTTTTTTAGGAATTACTCAACTGGATACACGTATGCTTTTAGGGAAGTTTCTGTTTTTTTTTTTGTTCTGGCGATTTTTTTGTTTGAAAACTGCATTTTCAGTCAATCATACAATCCTGATAAGCCGCCAGCTTGGGAAGTGCCCAATATTAACAACAATGTGCTACACATTGCTAGCCCTGACTATGCTCCTTATCATTTTTCGGCACCTAGTATAATCCATAGGGTAAAATACCTTGGAGGTCCAAATTACGTTTTTTTATTTTTGTAATCAACGTCTCAAATTTAGGTTTTCCAGAAGGTAACAAATATTGTCTTTGCATTATTCAATGCTTTGTATTGGTTGCTACATTTGGTCACTATTCGTTTCATGAAGACGATAGCACTATTGTTATACGATTCTTCCGTGTGTGTTTTGTGGATCAGTAAGTTGGATTCTAGTCATCTGGTAAGATAGAATAGAGTGCTTAGATTTATCTAGTTGTAATTTAGTCCGTGCTATTGGTGAATACGTCTCTGTGTTTGTATACAATATCTCTTCTGAGAAATCGAGTTATCTTCGTCCTTGTCCGTCGAAGCGTAAACAACTTTCGGCTTCTTTATCAAGATTTGTTCATTTTCTTCGGATTTTTCTTGCTCCTGGTATGTCAAGAATTATGTTCGTTTATGAATAATATGGTTTTGCAGTTATACATTTACAGTGGATTTAACTATCAAATCCTTTCACAAATTCCGTAATGCGCTCAAACGCTCGTATTACGCACATCTTGAAGAAAAAGGCAGAGAAATAAATAGGAAAGCGGTTTTGTCGAAACTGGAAGAAATAAAGCGACTGGAAGCTGAAGCAAAAAACTTTCTTGCAGCTATCGAAGCACGGGTGAGTCGTCTTCTATTTTATGAAGATTTCATACTTCAATCGGCTCTCTAATACTCAGTTTTCACTTATTTAAAAAACAGCGATTTTTTGGGTTTTACAGAAGGGCGCTCGTAAACATGGTGATGCTGTCGATGAACACAATGATGGTCAATTCAAGTGAGTACTAAATTTAAACTTTAACCGTCCTCATAATTATTCCGCGTCGAAAAGTTCGAAGTTTTGTTGAATGTCGCGATCCTCTCCTTAATTTGCTTAGTCATTCGAATTGGTATGTAATACGAATGGTTGTTTATACTCGTTCAATTGTGGTGGCTCCTTTTTTAAATATGTTTCTGTGATAATTTTCATAAAAAATTGTAGTGATAGCGGTGGTTATAATCGATATAACTTGCGTCATCGTGCTGTCGCTGCAGACACAGATTCTGAGGACGATATTCCGCGGTAAGTTTTAAGGTTCTAGGATGTCTTCATTTATTCCAATGTTCGCTGTTTCAGAAGACGAAAAGATGTTTATTTTGGAACACCAATGGGCTTAGTGCAGTCTGAGAGAAAGTCTCTGAAGGTTCCCTTATAGCGCATTTGTTCTGAATGGAGTTTGGCTTCAGTGACATTATATTATGGTGTTATAGACATATCGTATCGCAAGTTGGCTTGGTTCTACTGCTTCATCATTGGTTTATTACATCTATTATATGGTGCATCTAATAATTCTGTTTGCTAAGAGGTCTTATGATGGCGCATACAGAGCGTATGTAAATGATTTCTCCGTAAGAAATCGATCAAGAAACTTCTCGTTTGAATTTAGATTCTCGTTCACCAATTCTCCATCCACAGTAACCGGTGCTTCCTCGTCATGTATGTGGTTAAGTGCCCGTAACGATGGCATCCATCCAAACGCGAAGGAAACTTATCTGAATAAGTGAGAGCTATTAGTGTAAATCCTACGTGTACTATTGCAATGCAAAAATAGTTTTATCGATGAGCTGAGAATGAGTGAAGTTTTCGTATTTTAAAATAGGTGGATCTTTTTTTTTCAGACATAACCACCATAATGAACAAGCGACACCTATCATCGTGCCACAGTCCACATCTCATTCTTATTCTATTATCTACATGCCCGCTCGTACTCTTCTGTTTGCGGTTTTTGCTGTAGGAGATATTCTGTGCTGGTTATATTCGTATGTTAAAGTTTCATTACTTTTTTTCAATTTTACCAGAGATACTACATGCACTCTTCTTGAGTATTTTTAAATTCTCACTATGCTCAGAAAATCATTAGTGGAATTAAGTAGTACCGTCCATGTTCTTGAAATGAACGATCCTAAGCCTCTTGCTAGTGTCGAGAAACAAGTTTGCAGTATATCGAGCGTGAAGGTTAACATGCTTAGTTGTGACAGAATTTTGTACTCATTTTGATTATATTTTTAACTTTTTACAGCAGAATTTTTGACAGGCATATCCGCACTGCTAACTCTACTAACAATGTTGCCTCCTCGGCTTGTTCTCATACATTTCAAAGAAGAATTTGAAGAATTTTAGACACTTGTCCAATTACTTGATTTTCTTATTTTTAAAGCACGATTTTGAAATGAAAGGAATTTATAAAAACGATTACTTTTCCAATGCTAGTGCGATTTTTTAAGTATTCAAGGTATAAGCGTTTTTCCCATCTTATGACACGATGAACATTCCATTTTCTGTGTTGTGTATAGCTGATACATTTTAGAACAGGCGTTAATTGGTTATCGAATGTTTCTGGGAACGTCAACACTTTATTTAGCAGGTTCTTTTTTACAATTAATGCTATAGTTTTTATTATATCTGAATGCTCAATTCAGTCGTGGTCTTTCTCACAGGTTATATATAGCGCCAAAAAATCTTATTAAAGGTTACTTTTTTTCTTTTGAGCTGGTGCGTAGTCAAATTTGATTCACAAGCGTGTTTATGTTTCCTAGTGATCGCTTTCTTGGAAACTCGTGTTAGTCGATTTATAGCTCATGACGCTCGCGATATACCAATGGATAAAGCTTGCTGTAATTACTAAGTCTTTAGCATCTTGAATAATCATATATCTGTAATACATATATAACATTCAGCTCTTTGTCTGAGTTTTAGGCAAATAACGTGTCAAAATGCCACCTACCGAAAATAGCTATTCATTGGATGAAAAAGAGGTTTCATTAAGCCGCAGGGCTTGGAAAAAATCTGAGATAGGATTTATTTTCTAGGAAATATGAGCTATTAAAGTGGTGGTAAATTTGCTCAAAATATCGGTTAGAAGTCATTTTTACACAGTCAATTTTTGCTTTTCATACCATTTCAGTGCTGGTGATTCTTCTGGATAAGTACTGGTACTATGGATAATAGAGATTTGTGGAGAGAAGTATCGTATTTTTTGTTATTAGGAAGGAAAAATTTCATTGGATATTTGCAGTCTCAGATTGTTCGAATAGGAATGTCATATATTAAAAGCAACAAAACCTTTCAGACGAGCTCATTTGCGATCAATTTGTTTCGAAACTTCGTCAAGCAGTTGATGAGCTTCACTACGTATTCGATAGTCTTATATGATTCCCATGCCGTATTGTTTTCTTCTTATAAGTCGTGATGCTATGTCGCTCATTACACTGGTGTCACCATCTACACATACATAGTGTGGGTGTAAGAAACGCTCGGCGTTCGTAGCTTCGGATATTAGTCGAATATTACCCATGGGTTTTAGCTGTGCTACAATGGCGTATATTTCAGAGCGTTTCTTACACTTGCACCACCGAAACCTCTATTATCATATGTGCTAAGGAAGACGATCGATGACGTATACTAATTTCCTTGGCACGCTTCAGAAGGTCTAAGGAGGATTTTATTGCAACCGTTCGTGCATTGTATGTACAGATCGTCAACTCCATTCCTCGAAGGCGCCCTCTTTTCTCTCTGAAATGTTGGCAGCCTCTTCATACTCGTTCTACCTGACGCTGTCGTATCGTAATGCCTTTCGTGGGGAAGGGGATTATCCCCATTTTTTCTACTGTTTTTTGTATTTGTTTCCTCGGGTAATTTGGGAAGTCGTTCCACTAGCGCCAGGAAAATTGGTTTACTCATGGACAGCTTGCCATTCCACGAGTGGATTGGCTTCATTTATTGGAGACGGACTCATAACCTCTTATGTACTTGCTAGTCGTTCGACTGCGGGTTTATTACTTTATCGTTGTACGGGATATAATCTGTATGCACCATGCTCAAGTATGTACGCATGTATAAGTTTGCATACTTGCATACAGAAACTATGATTTAACTAAAGACTACCAGAGAATCCATCCCCTGTATCCACCCGCAGCTCAGTTCATGAACAAAGTTGTTTTTCCATTGCCATTTACCAACTATTAGCTGTCTGGAACTGCGCCAAGTAGTTACGCGATTAACCTATTTGAGATCTCTCAGAGACATCTGTGATTTTATTACTCACGATAAAGGAATTTGAGAGAGAGAGAGAGAGAGAGATGACAAGCCATCAATATTTTTGAGGTCATCACTGAAACTGCTAGTAAATTGTTTGGTTGGATCTCTACAGTTGTAGTTAATGTAGCGAAGTAGAAGTGAATAATTGATATTGGGTCAATTTTGGGAAAACTAGTATTAGAGAAAGGGATCGCTAAATAGGATTTGTGATTATGTGGGCTACGTGTCGTTTTTAATTATTTTTCACGTAAAATACAATAGTTATTGTTTCTTTTTTATATTTAAGAAGAAAGCTACCAGCTGCTATAATAACATGTTATAGATTATTTGTTTGGTCTAGCATACAACATTTGTTAACGTTTTTTGAACTGTTCTATTTGACAGTATGTTTTCAGACGGTTTCGATGGTTTTGGCTGTTATTTCCAATATTACTTCTATTTCTTCTTTCATATCGTAATGGTAGCGAGAGACTGACCATTTTGGGCCGTGACGGTAACAAATTTCAACGCATCTACATAAATACTTTGGATGTTAAAGTATGCTATGTCGAATGTATATTTCTTCTAGCGTCGGAAATACAAGAGCAACTGAACAGCTACGTTCATGGATTCATTAGACCTGATGGAGTAAGAAATCGTTGCGATTTTGTAGTTTTGATATTATATTTAGTATTGTATTATAGGTGCATGTAAAATCGTTAAATTCAATCTACGATGAGTATTGGCACAATGGGGTGTTTTCGCGCTATAGCATATTATCAAGGATTACTACAACGGTGTCGAATATCTATCTATCCATTACGACTACATTGAGCACTGCATTTAATCTTTCTTACACAACCGGTATGATTTTGAAATACCGAATAAGATTTTCATTCAAGAAAAGAATTTATACAAATTGTAAGCTAACTCAACATTTTTGAATCATTTTGCAAATATATATGGTTTTTGTGTTAGCCGAGAATTTATATTATTCAAAAATTTTTGCATTTTATAGCAATTGTGTCTAGTTCAACAAGAATAATTAATTCCTTTGAGCCATTCCTTGGCGCTATTCATTGAATCGAAATTGGTTACATTCAAATAAGTATATCTATTTAGTGAATGATCTGTTGTTGTATTTCCTGGATTTCTTCACAACTTTCCGACGTCGGACATATTCAGTTCTGCCTAAGGTAGATTTTTGTAGCATGCTCTCGCTCTTTTTCAAATGATTTTGATCTAAAAAGTATTAGTTCAGGTTCCTCGACTACCAAATCTGTTCGAAATAGTTAATATGTCAACAACGCAAATGTCGCAGTATTTCCCTATTGGGTCAAATGTATACTTTTTCTTTATACAGACAAAGATGTTCCACTAGCATGGTGATGTCTAAGTGATAGGAGCCTCTATTTTAATTCAGCTAACTTCATGGAGTTCTTCAGCTGTAAGTGTTTTCACTTCAACGGGACAACATTTCCTAAACGGCTTAATGCGACTGTCCAATATTGGAAGTGCAGTATTTACTAAATTAGTTGATTCGTTTTCTGTAGTGTGGAGTGGTATCTTCGCACTAGTCGCCTCCATTGGCAACTCGTTGCATCGACCTTTATTCAGCTTTGAGAGTGTATGTTTCAGAGTATTAATACAAATAAATAATCGCAGATTGCAAGTTCAGGTTATAATTATTCTGATAATTAAGCAGCGAACAGAAGTAAAACTCCGTCCTTCTACAGAAGAAAAATCGGATTCTGTATGTGTTCCATCATTTACTTCGCCAATCGACGAAGCCAGATTGGTCGATAAAATCACAGCAGCGGTACTTAGTTAGCATTTCGAGGAATATTACTAACAGATCTGAAGCTTTACTTCTAGGTACGCGCGCAAATGGATCATGACTTCAAAATAAAGTTAGAGAAGGAGTTAAAATCGTTGTCTGCTACGTACGACGAGAAGTTCTCGAAGCTCGAATTGGATGTATGTTTTTGGTCAATTCATTCATATCGATTATAATCTGTATTTCATATTCACGTTAAGAAGAGTCGACTTGATATTGACTATTCACTTCTGGAATCCTCTATTCGTACAGCAATACATGAATATGATAGTGACAAGACGGGAATGTTTGATTTTGCCTTGGAAAGCGCTGGTGAG
>KN717156.1:8453-18828 GCA_000816705.1 Dictyocaulus viviparus | reverse complement strand
TATTGATTTTACTCGTTCATGCCTACGTTTAACTTTGTTGAGTGAATAATTTTATTGAATAGTTTTTTTTTTATTTTTATTTGAAAAAATTTTTACTGAATCAAACTGTTTCAACCCTTTCAGCATAAAGTGGCTTGCAAAATAGTTTATTTGGAATATATAGATCTTTATGTGACGGGGAAGATTAAAATAGGTCAAGGAATCTTGGAATTGAAACATTCAAAATACATAGTGTGAATAACTTTCAAGTGTGAATAACTTTCACGAAAGACTAAATCAGAAGAAAAAATCTAGTTACTATCGTCTTTCTTATATACAACAAGCTCCGAAATTCCTCGACAACTCTTTATTTCTGTGTGCTCACTGTGGCTAGAAGAAAACGAATAATGAAAAAACCCTGGAAACATACTTACTTTAACATATTTACTAAAACTTCGTTTGGTTGCCCGGAAATAGCACGATTTATAGCTCCTCTTTGAATGATGACACGTAACCATGCAATAACCTCTTCCTTTTTAAAATGGAAATAGTAAGCTGAAAAAAGCAGCTCCCTATAAACAGAAGCGACAAAAAAATAAGACAGGACCTTTGAATGTGAAACTGAATATTATGCTAAACTATTTCTCCTTATGCATTAATACAATTGTACATATGTATGTATAAATGTAAGCAGGCACAGAATCACATAATGTCGATTAAGTGGGGTACAGTGGCGCAGTGGTTAAAGTGCCACAGCGATACGCATGCCCAGTCATTTCGTCGCCGTCTCTCAGGCCTACAAAACCAGCCATCCCTTTGGATCAGTAAATTGATACAGGAGAAATCTGGATAAGATGACTAGCACTGCCTTGGTGAAAAGTGGCCAACTCGATTCACTGAATAAGTCAGGCTCGCATTCATTCACTTCTACGATATCACGTTGAGCACGAATGAGTTTGAATTAATCAACGCTAAAACCTACCTTACCTTATCTCAATGATAAATCACGACATTTTAAACAAAATGAGCAAATAATATGACACATTCATCCTGTGTTTTCTAGAAACTCACACTGGAACATTTTACGAATGGCTGCAGCGTGTTGATAACCTTTGAGCAAGAAGTCAACTTTGGACAGCTTATGCTAGAAAGTTATTTAATTGTATAAGAAATTATCGTAATCAAAGTAAGAAAAATCTAAGATATTTTCTACCTGATCGACTGATTTCGCACTGATTTCAACATATTGTTTCGACTTCCCAGCTTCTTCAACACGTACTTTCGGGGCTGCAGTACGGACCATTGACCGTTTATCTATGATGTCCGCTGCTACTATTTCCTAAAACATGCAACATTTCTGTGTGTATTTCTTTGAAGTCAAAACCGCAGTGAGATTTTCAAAAGTTGTGACATTAAATTTGCGATGAATGGAGCAATATCCCTAGTTAATAAACAGAAACACTTATCTCTACACATCATATTTTATGCGTTTCGGAAACGCATACATTATAGAAAACTTTCAGACTGTAGAGCATAAAACACCTGGCAAATTACCTTTGGTTTTGGCTCTCGTCGATGAATAGCAAGAAGTTGACCCATCCCTACTACCATTGTTCGGTCGTCTGGAGACATTGCGAGACCCAAAACAGGAGCTGCCATGGACATTGAATGCAACTTCAAGCAACAATATCAACGCACAAATAATGAAAGTACTAAATGTTGAGAACCTAAACCGTAATGTGAAACTGACCAATGCAAAATCCATCAATCGAACGACATTAATTCTACGGTCAATTCCACCGCTCAAAAGCACGTCACCGTTGTTACCCAAACAAATAGATGTCACAGTTTTATGATGTTGCTGTAAGGACATAAGCATACGTCCACCAGCAGCTATATCCCAAACCCTAGAATAAATATTGATTCAATGAACCTCTACAAGAAATTATCCAACATGTGAATGAAAAAATAACGGAATCAATAGTGCTACTACATACTTCACAACACTACCAGCAGCAGTAGCAACAAGATGCTCGCCATTTAAAAATAAAACACTTTCAACAGGAGAGCCTGTATCCATTTCAACAACAGGGCCGTCATTTGAACATCGAGAATCCCACAACTTGGCCTAGAAGAATTCCTTATTCTGTATAAGTAGTGGACGTGAAGTGGTGTAGAAAATCTAACCACGTGGTCATAACCACCAGTCAAGAGCATGTTACTGTTTGTAGTTGAGACCGCACTACCTCTTATCGCATCATTATGTGCAGCGAATTCAATAATTGGCTTTGATCTTCAAAAAGTAATAACCATTTGAATTCAAAACTAAATTTATGTATCGAAATACTTCGAACAAAACTCAATAGTAACCCCGTATCAGTTATGTCCCACTGCTTCACCGATCCATCAGCAGCCATAGAGTACATCATTCTTCCGCAAATTGTGAATTCTACACAATGCACACTCCCTTGGCTTGCACGAATGGTCCGCAATGGAGCCTTCAATAATTTCACACACAACATAAGCGTTAGTGAATGGAAAAAGTGTGTTCGTAACACACCTTACCCATACCACTAGACTTAGCAACGTCAAATATTCGTAGTTTACCTTCCTCTCCACCAACCGCTGAAATAAAAATGTTACAGCACAGTCGTATTTGATAAGGAAACTACCGCATATGTCACTGCAGAAGAAAAATTAGTCCCCTAACTGCGAAATCAAACCTATCAATTTCCCGTCGTGTCGGAACTTTACACCAAATACAGCTCGTTTGAACCTGCAAGCGTCTTAAATGAAATAAACAGGAATTAGTGAGAAACAGAAAAAAATACTGAATCCCAAAGCCACCATAGCACTATTTTGTAAATCAACGATGGTTACATTGTGAAAACAGAAAAAAATTTACTGATTCACCTGCTAAACATACTAATTGGCTCACAAATCACAGTATCATAAAGAGAAAGCCGTACTGAGCTTGTTGAAGCTACATTATAAGGCTTTTGAGGACAGAACGCCACTGATGTCACTGAAGACGGCTCTTGTAGCACAGAAAGCTGCTAAAAATGGCGAAAATTCCAACACAGTACACAATGAGGCACAATACATACGCCTTTAGAGCAAAATATTAAGAAAAAAAAAACAAGAAGCATAACAGATAAATTAAAACCAACCTTCATTCTTTTCCAGTAAATCACATCATCTTCATCTCTTCTATGAAATTCATTAACAGCGATGCGACCGGCCGGAATATATGATACCGCCATATGGATCAGTAATGGAAAAAATTTCAAAAAGGCAAAGTGTACAGCAAGAGCAAATAATTATATAACAAATACTTGTGCGAACTTGATAATTCTATATAACAAGCGTCCATTACTAGCTGGGTATTTACTCTTGCTGCAAAATGAACGGAAACAGAAAAGAAATAAGTGGTCCAAGCGTAATTCCAATGGGAGATTTTAATTTATAGAATTTAATTGAAAAAATTTTTATCTGACAACAAATCATTGCTTTTAAAAAGGATTGAGTAGAGCTAAGGCTTGTTTCTCCGAATTTAAAAGTTCCCTCAGTTGTTTTCGCCTTTTCTGCAAAGGAGAAAGCGTTCCATCTAAACCACATACAGAGTTCTGCTCTTCATCATCCGATTCTGGTGGCTCTATGAATGAGACATTCGTGATCAAAACTCACACTAAAGAAACAGTATAAGTTCAGCTGACCTCTATTTTTATATTTTTCACGTACTTCATCCGGATCAGGCAAGAAAGACAAATCCGTTTCGCCATCGATACTACCGCTTTCTTCCAAGTCGACACCTCTTGAAAATCTGTTATGTTCAGGCGGTAAAGAAATAACAAAATATTTCATACCTATTACTACGAACTTGCTTAAGGTGTTTCTCAATATTCTTCCTTTGTTTCATGAGCGCTTTATAGCGTGCTCGATCTTCCTGAAAGTCAATATGATAGGCTGCACAACTTCTTTAGACAATTTCTTGAAAACCTACAGTACTGCTCTTTTTGATTGACTCTGCTGCAGATGCAATATCCAAGCCAACATTTTCATGACCAACTGAAGCATTATCGACCTATAATATCTTACAATTTTTATCAGAATTTGTTCCTATTACACATTGCATATTACCTTGATCAGTTCACCTTCTTCATCAAATACTTTTCTAACGTTCACTTTGATATTTTTCCTTAATAACTTTTTAGCCGCGGTCAATTTAGTGACCACCTTTGCATTCGTAGGACCGTTAGTAATCAGTTCGCTTCTATCCGCCTAAATAATCACAACAACATAACCACTATGGCAACCGATAAACAATCAGTAGAGAAGAAATGTGATTACGAATAAATTTCAAGGATAGAAAAAGTCCAAAAGTCCAAACCAATTCATTTATCGTTTCGGATTTATCCCCAAAAGAATTGAAAACATCCTTTCTTTTCAACTCTAACACGTTATCATTTTCATCAGCGACTTCCATTGCGTCATGCACCTGCATAGCTATGAAATGAATCATAAGTTCACAAACGTACTATAAAAAAAGAAATTCAAACCATAGAAACGTATTTTCTAAATAGTCTGAAATACTCCAAAACGGGTAGAATTAATAATACATCATATAAATTAAAAAACAAGATTTCAAAACATGAGAGGTAACGAATCAGGAAAATTTTGTGGTCGTAGTTCTATGCAATGTCATTTCCCTGCTAACAACTGAGGAGAACTAATATACATATTTGAGACCATCCATTTTCAATAGGAAAACAAAAGCAGACCAGTTTCCGTTACCTTAACACATTTTTTGTTGAGGAACCGTACACGAGGCACTGTCACTAGTCCGTAGGATGAAGCAAGAGCAGAAACATTAATAGATCTGACATTGAATACTTTCTTATTTCGCATCATGTATATACTACGAAGATAGGCAACGACACTCTAAAAAATACAATACGATTCATTCAAGTGAAAACTTTAAAAAATATACCACCTTGCCACATCCCACTAATTAATTCGATAACATATTAATCACATATGAAATACCTATTCAGTCAACTAACTTTCTGTGCAAACTGATTTAACTGAGGAAACTGAGAAAGTGTGGCCTGCATCTTCAAACGTATGTTCACTATCGACTTGGCATCAACCCTAAACTTTAACGAATATTACGAAAAAAATTTATTCACAACTGCTTCCTACTACATTTTACACACATTTGCTTTACCAAAGGAATGTTCACTTTTTTAAGAGCCAGAATCATTTCTTCCTCTTGGGATGGTGTTAGAAACAATACCGCATGACCAGCCCGATTCATACGAGCTGTGCGACCCACCCTAGAACAAACTCTGAAATTCTCGTGCAAATCGGAAACAATGCAGCATAGAAATTAAATTTTATGACACTTTACCTGTGGATGTAATCTTCAACTGTTGCGGGACAGTCTACTTGAATAACCCAGTCTACACTGGAAAAATCTAATCCACGGCTAGCTACATCGGTCGCGATCATCACGGCTGCCTAAACATGGTGATTTTGAAATTATGCCATCAGTAATTACTTACCTCACAAACACATTAGAAATGAGTAGACTGGATAAAATAAAATGAAACGCCGCAACATTTCATAGATAATGTTCTGTGCTTTGACCGATTCACCTCTTTATTTTCAAACTTTTGAAAAACATCAACACGCTTCTTTTGATTCATTGTTCCCCACAACCCCATGATTGGAAGGCCTGGTCTAAGGTGGCAAAAAGTACCAGTTAAAAACCGTGCCTGAAAAAATTCATTTGAAACAATACAAATCGAGTCGAACATTACAGAGAATCAGACAGATTATGAAGTAGATTTCACCAACCTGTTTGCAAGAGGAAACAAAAATGATAGTCTTAAATTTTCTACGACTTATTATGTAAGACCACATCAAATTCACTTTGTCATGATCTTCGCAGACTACATACGCTTGCTTCAAGAAATCAGGCGTAGCATGAACAGAACGCTCGTGAACCGAAATGAATATGGGATCCTTAAAAAGAAATGAAAAATTTGCAAACACAGTCGATTTACGAACATTTGACAGGTGTAATAATGGGGAAAGTCAACATTTAACAGAGATTTTTGATTACATACCTTTGTACAAACACGGCTGAGGTCTCGTACATTTCGAGTTTGTGTAGCAGAAAACAGTAGTGTCTGCCGATCGCGCGGTAAGTTGGCAACAATTGCATTTACCTGAAGTTACTGGAATAAAAAAGCACTGAACAACGTAGAAAATAGAAGTACATTAACAAGTAAGACATGACAGAATATGGCAACAAACAGTTAACAACCTGCTGAGAAAAACCCATGTCAAGTATACGATCGGCTTCATCCAGGATTAATAGCTGTAGTTGATCACATGAAAAATGCTCATTTTCGTCCATATGTTGTAACAATCGACCAGGAGTACATATTATAATGTTCACTCTACCAATACGACTTCTTTCGTAATCGACATCTGTTCCTAAAATTAAACGACAACAAATACTTAGCGTGAAGTAAGACAATACATTTCATTGTTCGTAGTGAAAGAAAAACTGTAAGTATGAGAAACGCTAACCTCCAATTAATAGCGCACATGAAAAATCATGATACTTTCCTACATCATTTATAACCGTGAATGTCTGCAACGCAAGTTCTCTTGTAGGACAAATTATTACAGCTCCAAGTCCACAATAATTGGACCATCCTGATCTCCATAAACATTCTAGCAACTATAAAGTATGGAAAAATACAAAACATCAAGCCATGTCGCTTGTTTAGAAGAGATTTAATTTATTAAAAAACTTGCCACGGTTGAGTTAGTGAATTACCGTAAAACTACAAATTCATATAAATAGAATACAGTCATGAAACAATTGTAAAGTTATGAGTGCCATACCGGTATAATAATCGCAAGAGTTTTTCCACTTCCAGTTTTAGCTGCACCAACAATATCTGATCCAGAAAGAGAAAACGGTAATGATTCTCTCTGAATGTCTGTAGGTTCAACATATCCACATTCTTCAAGACCGTTTCGAGTTCTACTTGATAGCGGAAAATCAGTAAAAAATTGGAAAGACGATTTGTCTTTCTGAAACATATAATCCACAACAACTATTTAAAGAAATAATGCGTATTCATGAGAACCTCACCTTCGTTAGGTCTTTATAAAGAGCTGGGATAGATTCCATTTCTTCTTCGTCCTCATCTTTCTTAGCATTTCGAGTTCTGCGAAACTTTTTGGAATACTTATTGTTTTTGTTCCTATATATCTTCCTCTTCTGGATACCTCCTGACATACCCACTTTACTAAAACATCAACTTAAGAATTAAATAATCTAATTAAAATAGTTGTATGATAATGCGCTACAATAAATATAAGTGACAAAAGTATACAATTTAGGCGTCAATGCTGTGCATCTATCCATCACGATCTTTCGTACTAAGAAGTTGTTTAAACAATCGAATTGGAACTATTAATTAAATAACAGTTTTCAAGTCTAAAATGACCGGTTTGTTCATAAGCAATGTTGGTACTTCGTTGGATTTTCAAGTATGAGTAAATATGGCCTTACCCTCATGTTCATTACACTACGAGGAACCGCTTCTTATATGAAACATGTGGGAATAAATTTTAATAAAATATCAACTAAATGGTAAAAAGGGCCACATATTTATTCCTTCAGAGGTATGGATCCGGTTAGTTGTAAGGCTATATAGCGCGAGCACAGGGGGCGGCTAGGGAGTGAGTCCCGTACCAAAACTGACCGTGCACATACCTTGAAGACATGGGTGGATTCAGCGGACAGACTCATTGATTCTACTGTGCTGGTCGATCCATACTTTGAATATGCACATCGATACATATATATATGCGAGCATACTTGTGCTCAGGTGTAAACGTATTGCATCCTGTACGTCGATTTGGCCACAACTCCGCAATCGGACGATTAGGAAGTGGATGGGAAGCAGTTATGGGTCGCCACTAACAAATGAACTCCAGTTCACTCATTGGGATAAATTGGCAAGCTGATTGAACCAAACCTTTTAGTCCCACGGAACAGCTCTGTAATCTAGTCGTGAGAATAGTCGCAAGAAAGTGTTGAAGAAATGGGCTTCATTTTCGTGACCCCTGCGGAGCCACCGATACTGCAGTCAGGAAGTACGAGTAGGGAGATGCTATTAAAATCTCAGAGACAAAGTAGGCTGTCAAAGAGGAAGGACTAAAGTATGTGCTAACTAAGGACTAAACTAAATGCGATATGTGCAAACTATGAACGAACGTTTGCATCAGAATCCTTCATAGAAGACCTTTTGATGCATTGTCCAAAAAATATTTCCACTTTATAAAATAATGATTTATATTATATCGGCTGTTTATCTAACATTCTTAACCCTCCTTTTTGTCGTTTGAAAAGTGGTTAAGAAAAGAGTGTTAAAGTAAAGTTCAAACTTTAAAAAGTTCATGTACAAAGTTTTCTCTTGCATCCACAATTTCGTCGTGAACCATAAAAGGCTTTTCCGTCTGTTTGTTAAGATAAGATAATTAAGATAAGATAATAAGATAATTTTTGGCGTTGATCAATCCCTTGTGGTGGTATGCGCCCTCGCATTCATGTTCAACGTGATATCGTGGAGGTGGTTGAATGCGTGCCTGGTCTATACAATGACTTGAGTTGACCACTCTTCACCAAGTCAGTGCCAGTTATCTTACCCAGACTCCTCTGGTACCAATTTACCGACCCGGAGGGATGGCGGGCTTGGTAGGCCTGGAGGGCGGCCGCGAACGGATTCGGGCCGGCGTGTCACTGCGGCACCTCCACCACTGAGCCACTGCGCCCCCCTTCTGTTTGTTAATCCTGCATTTTTGTCTATATTATATTATAATTAATATTAATATTTCATCAAGTTGATTTGAACCAAATGAGATGTCTGATTAAGCTATTTTGCATTTGGAATCAAAATTGAGTCACAAAGAAGTCAGTGGATAGAAGCCTTTAATAATTTATAACATTGAAGTTTGTGAATTTTTGGATATGAATTATATCGCTTAGTTGATTTCTGTGGACTACTGAAAAAAAGTTATAATCTTAGTAAGCGGCACGCTTCAGAATCGAACTTGTACAATTAATAACCTCTTAAGAAAGTGAGACGATAAAGCATATTATGCTTTGTGCTTCTATAACAAAAATTTGGAGTTAAAATGATATTACTAAACGAGGGCGTGGCATGAGTGTTGACATCATATAGAATAGCGTAAACATTTGGCTTCAGTCATTCTCTCTCTCTGTGGGACACATCACTCAGGCGAGTTCATTGTCATGTAATTAAGATGATTGAATGTGAATGTAGTGTATATGAATGTATGGTGCTAGTCCGTATGTACCGACTAGAGGTGACTCACGCTTTATCAACTTATCACTGCTTCTCCTCTTTGACTAATCTTTTGCCGATTCACTAATCCTAAGAAATGTTTTGGCTGGTAGCATACAGGAACTGTTCACATAATATTCCTGCACTTCCTAGCACCAACTACGCCTTCTTTTTTTTGAGAAGACAAGAATGAAAACGACTGGATGAATGAGATTCTATAGTTCACACAACCACTTGGAGGGTTGAAATGCTTCTGATGCATCGCAATTAGTAAACATTTGGTTGATTTGCATTGTCTATAATGTAAAAATCCAATCTAATCAAATCTGCTTTCGCATTATGATATCATCACCTATATAAAAACGCTTAAGTAAATGAATGTGGAGTTAATTTACATGCTTAGTCCTTTATCCTGCGCTCTATTATTCCTTGTGAATGTCGTCGTTGTAACGCAGCAGGTATGGTTTTAACTTAACTAGTGAATTAAATTTGCCTTTCTCATAAGTAAGAGTCGCGCCTCCTCTATCTCTATTGCTCAGAGTTATCACGATTCGTCTCAGTAACGGAGCAGGTATGATAGTAAGTTAACTAGGAACTGATTTACCTTTCTCATAAATAAGAACTACATCTCCTCTAAATACACTGCTCGAAGCTATCACGATGTAATCCAAGTAGCTAAATGGTAGTACTAATGAAGAATTGACATCACACCTTTAATTCTAAATTTTCCTGGGAGGCAAATACTGTAATAAACCAAGTTTTAGTAACAACAGTGGATTTTCATAGAACGTAGTACACTTTGATTCTTTCTAGAAGGATGAAAGAATCACTATCAAAAAAAAGTCTTTAATAATAGATTGTATGTATGCATGAGGTTAAACGAATATGAATAAAGTTTAGTTACTTAAAAATGCTCATTTTCAAATCGTCGTAGAATTATTATTGATTTTCAGAAATCGATATCAAAGTGTATCTTTTGTGTTTTGTTCTATAGTCAACTA
>KN717155.1:0-15660 GCA_000816705.1 Dictyocaulus viviparus | reverse complement strand
GTTCCCTATATTTCAGTTGTTTTTTTTTTCTTTAGTATACAAATAATCAATACTAATTAGTATTTCATAAATACTTCTGTAATTTCGTTGGTTTCTAGCATCATAGTAGTATATGTGCTTTTGCGTTGATAGGTTCCTATAGAATATGATATATATGATATAATTCCGTTCATGTTGATGTTGTGAAGATAACTAAATGCGACTATACAATGAACAATATCTATCTACTTATGCTTGTAATCCTTCAAGATTTACCTAGTGTTAAAATACACACCATATGTTCACTGCGTCTGATTTCCTAGTGGCGGTCGAGAAACGTAGACGTAACGCTGGCACCTTCTATCATTACGCTATACGTCACCGTCAAATTGTTCAAGGCTGAGTACCGATGATACACATTAATCTATCGGAAAGTTCTGTCTATTTCTATAACAACAATTTTCGACACGTAATCACTACAAGTTTATTTAGCGCCTCTTAGGCCTTCTATTTTTATCGCATAATGTATACATATACATACCTATGTAGCAAATTATACAAAACTAAGTTGAGTCGTGTGATTCATGTTAGGCTTAACTGTAAAGCAATGACGTACCCATGCCTACTAATGAAGCCCGCTGTATGTTATGGGAATTTTAACAAGAAAAAATCCTAGAGATGGATCTAGAAATTTATTACAAATGCTTCGCAAAGGTGCAGTTTATAATAAGACAGACGACATACAGAAGATAGTTCCAAAAGTTTGAAACGAGTGATTTCGACTTTTTGACAAACTAAATTATGGACCAGAATCTTTAATCAACGACGATAATGTTGTTAAGACCATGTTAAAGCAACATCGAAGTCAACGAAAAGGCTTAATTTAGCTCGACAAGCATGTGGAATTATATTCGGGAGATATACTGGGAAATTCTATCGAATATACCACATTTCGACTGCAAACACCTGTCAAAAGTCACTTTTGTCCTAACTAAATTTCTTGAAGGAAAAAGTTCAAAAATGAAAAGAACATTGAACTAACACTAATTCGATTAGTCTTTTTGAACCAAAAGATCAAGTACTTCCTAAAAATGGGATATACAAATTACTACCACGCTGACCAAAGATTATTAATAATAGATAATTAAATAATAATAATTATAAGGCAAGATAAGCTCTAGATCAATCCTTTGTGGCGTTAGGCGCCTACGCATTCGTGTTCAAAGTGATATCTTGGAGGTGGTTGAATGCGATCCTGGTCTATGTGACTTGAGTTAACCACTCTGCACCAAGTCAGTGCTAGTTATTTTGCCTAGAGTTCTCTGGTACCAATTCACCAAGTCCGAAAGGATGGTGGGCTCGCTAAGCGGCCTGGAAGTGGCCGCCAACTGATTAGGACTTGCGTGTCATTGTGGCCAATCCACAAGACGGCAAGAAAAACTTGTTATCCAAAAACGGTAAGAACTTTCCCAAAACCAAGTTATAAGCTGTTGGTACATTGCACGACACACCTACAACAAACAACAAGACTTCAAGTGTTTTTCTCCAATGAGTTTTGCTTACAGATTGAACTCCAGAGTTATTTAGCAATCCAGAGAATTCTTAGAAATTCTATTTAAACGCCATGAACTGAAGTATCTTTTCCGATAATTAAAAATACCTAACATAATTCAAAAACAAAAATTATATCGATAAGGATTTTTCTTAACTGAAAAATATCTCAGAAGATAAAGTTGAGACGAAAAATATTGTTTCACAACTTCGGATTTTACATAAGATTTCCGCAAATCTGCAAAAATCGTGGATTTCATGAACGTATAATACAGCTGGGGAGCAGTAGCGCAGAAGTGGTGGTGCCACAGTGACACGCCGGCCTGAATCGAGTCGTGGCCGCCCCTAAGCCTACCAAACCCGCCATTCGTCCGGGTCAGTACGTTGGTGCCATAGATATCTAGATATCCATAGGATAACTAACACTGACTTGGTGAAGAGTAGTCAACTCATGTCACTCTATAGACGTGCCTTGAAAACAATCACCTCCACGATATCATGTTGAACACGAATGGGTTGGCGCATCCTGCGACAAGGGATTGATCAACGCCACAAATTATCTTATTGTCTATTATTATAGTACAGCAGAGTGATAGTATATAACTCCATTTGTTTAAAGGTTCCGCCATATACCTAATAAAAGAGAACAAAAACTATTTACTTCTTTGAATTTCAGGTCCGTCTGTTTGTTTAGGCCAAATTGGACTTCATGGCAAAACTCTAAAAATCGCCTTATTTCTACTTCACATGAAAACTTGCTCTAGATAATCTAAATCAAATATTCCAAGAGAAAATACAAAAACACATTCGAAAGCACATTTTATAACATCTCAACCATATACAAATTTGACTCACAGTTATAATAGAAGTCACTTTACTCCATAAATATTGCGAATCATTACTAGTTGTTCAGAATATTGTTCCTCACTACCGGAAGGTGTTATCAAAGTTACACGATGACGTGACCTTCAAATATCTCAAACAGTGAGTAAACTCGTAGGATCCGATTTCGATCATGAAGATCTAGAACGACCACGTACTCAGTTACATATCGTTTACAAGCGTTCCAATGCAGCTATTGATTTTTAGCATGACAATCGCATTACAAATATTGCAACTCAAAATCAGCTTTAAGAGAAATTAATTATTGCATTTGTATTTGACTCAAACGCACCTTGGGCAAGTTCCATAACCTAGGGCTGCAAATTAGGCAAATGCATAAATTTACTTCTTTATGAAAACTCAAGTTTCTCAAATCCAACCAACAGCTACATCAATAGTCTTAATATAATAAAGATAACCTATCATAACGATATCAATACCATTTGTAAGACAAATTCATTTGACTAAGTCATCATACAGTGATATAGTTTTATAAGACTCATCAATCCTTTTCACATTAGTCCGACGATGAGATCTACCAACTCACCACGTATAGGCGATATGTTCTATTACATCAGCATTAAAGATTTTAGATAGGCCAAGAAGTACAGTCAAAGCAGTACCACATGGTCATAGAACGTTATCGTAGAAACATTGATGTTCATCGCAATAACTATTCATTTTTACTAGCATTAAATAAAAACAATGAAAGGAAAATCTTTGACACTTCATTTTCTATCATCAATCATTATGGTGTATAACAGAAAGAAAAACTTATTTATGACATAGTATTGAAAATTCTACGTAACTGTATAAAGAGGTGAAACAATAATTACAGAACAAAAAAAAAAACTCAGACGAAGCATATTAAATCAGTGAATTCCCATACATTAAATATTGCAACCTACTCTGTAGAAACAGAAAGAAACCCGAAAGGAAGAAAGTGAGAACTAGTGATCAACAGGAAATACTAGGTATGCTTGGAATTGTTGCAAAGTTAAAGTACGTTTCTTGTCTATCTTACTTGTTAAGTAGATAACGAGAGTATGAAAGAATGAGCTTATTCAATATCATCTTGCAGAGATAGACATTACTAAAATTTACGACTTCTGCACAAATATATACACACAGTATAAAATAGACTTAGTGAGACAACTACGTTCTTGTCTCAACTTCAATAGTTGGAATTCTTATTGGTAAGAAAAGCATCCCTACCGATACGACATTACCTTCTGAAGTACGCAGTGCGTTCATTTACTGCTAAAATCAACGTGAAGACAGTATTTTATCTCACAATATGATGCTATACAAATTAGGGTGAAAATACATACAAAAAAAAGTCTTAGATGCGCAATATCAGTGCTAACATAACCTCATCAACAAGTTTCATGCATTATTAAGAAGAAAATTTGCAGCGGCATTCAGATTCCAGGCATTACGTTCGAGGGCTTCTCTGGCGTTTTCTCTGTTAGATGCGATTTCTGTTTCAACAAGATACTCAATCTTCAATTCCTCCAAAGCTATTGCTGTATTTCCCTTGCACTTCGCCACCTTTTGATCACACCGTGAATGACTGAATATTCGAAGAAATTAAAATCATTATGTTCTATTCGACAATTAAGTTAATTGATTTGAATAGACCTAGATTACTTCCAAAGAACTAACTCTACAAAGGATGCCTCTGCATAAAGAATTTTCATCTGCTCTGCATGTGTTATAGAGCCTTCTTGCTCCGAAGTCGATGTTACGCATCCACGTGCTGCTCGAGAAGGCTCCTATAGCTCTAATTTGTCTATTCTCACTAATAATACTTGTAAACATAAAGAAAAATTAAGGTGGCAGACAATTTTCTTGATACACTTACAAATAAAGGGTCGAGAATTTCAAGCAAATCCTTTCCTTCTTCCATCTTGAAAGGTGTGCATGGTCCCAGTCTAGGAGGAAGTACGCTATTTGCACAAGGATCATAAGTTGATTCCGTTGATGTACCATTCCCTACAATTAATACACAACTAAGAATGTTTCATATTTTGAAAAGTTAAAAAACGTGAATTTTTTAAAATTAGAAACTCGCGTGTTAGAAAACCCCATGGTTTCCAAAAAAAAAATACACCGTGCAAACCCTTGCCATACATGTATATTACTTATATCTTTAGCTGCAATCGACGCCAATAAATATAAGAATTCCCTCGATTGCAGAAAAAAAATCATTGTAATAATTACATGGCAAGTTTGGCAACACCATGCCAAAACGGTATCCAGGTGCATTAGATGGTAAATCATCGTTTGAAAGACTAAGCAACGGTAACTGTATATCATTTATCGGCTGAGATGTGGTGGAATTAGCGTTTAATGACTCCATGCCTGAATTATCCTGAAAGATTTGCATCAATATGGTGTTTTAACAAAATTTTGTATCTAAAAATTGTGCAACAGTGCGATTCAGAACATCTTAGATATCATCGTTCAAATTCTGTTTATCTAGTATGCCATTTGATGAAAAATAACACCACCTGCCCAACTTGCAGAGTCGCTGATTGGCATGACTGAAGGGGTTGCTGCGATGGCTGACCATTGAGTAGCAATCGAACCGGCTCAAGAACGCCATTCAGAGATAGTTTTGACGAACTTGGGACGTCAGCGACATCGACAACAGCACCGAACTAGAGTACATAGTAGTGCATATAAAGAATAACAGATGACTGTCTTAGCAATAGTAAAACTACCCATTGGAAACAAAAAGCTATTAAAACCACACAAGAATCGCAAAACAAAAAAAAAACAGACCGAAGTTGTTGATCCGATTTCATCATTTGGTACATTGATAGCATGCTTACGATCCGTTTCAGCCTTGCCAAAAAATAGGTCACTGGGTGGAGGGAGAGCTTTTGAAATCTCACTTTCCAATCGCGAACGACGATTACCATCCAAAAAAGGACAGTCTGCTATCGTTCGAGTTTTCGTTTTTGTGGAAAATTTATTAGATGTATTAGATTCTGTAGCTGGCAAGTTTCTATGTATTTCCGATGTTGCTTGCTAAAAAATAAACCTAAGAAAAATAAATACAATAGAATAAAAGCTTTACCTTGCGATGATTGAACTTCTGCTTCGTATTCTTGCTGCAAATGACAGGCTTAACATTTTCATTAGCATTTGCTTTATAGGTTACTTTCTTTGCAACAAATGCAGAATACGGCAGCTGTTCTTCTCTATCAGATTTTGCTTTCAAACCAGGTCTTTCATTTGATTTTGATCGATGAAATGGAACAGTATGAAGTTGAGCTTGTTGAGAAATGCTTCCAGTACTTGAAGACGGCTTATTTTCAGTCAATGTTATTGGTATTGGAATAAGACAATCTCCTGTCTGTAATGGACGAACATGTGGTAATTTTGAGGAAAAAAAACCGTCAAACAGCAATAAACATGAAACCTTTATACTATTAATATCACTTTGCCCAGAAGCTTCAGATTCCGCAGGATTGAATGAAGTGAAACTGAAGGAATTACCTAAAGCATTGATAGGAACTGACTGCATAATATCAACACATTGATTAACAGTAGTCTAAAAAGAATCCACATAAATCATCCTCATCAGGATTACAACATTAGACGAAATATGACAATGCGAGCAAAGTCTCACAAAGTAGTAGCACGACGGAGACTATACTGACACAATAGTTTTACTTAATACCGAGAGACAACGAGGCAACATTTTGACATAACTCCATTAATGTTAGGAAAGCATTTGTCATAGTGGAAACGTAGTAAATTGTAAAGAAACAAACTAATCGTGCGTTTCTCACGCAACGCATCATAATCTTTGTTAAACAATTCAGATATTCCCATTGTCAATGGCATCTTACTCGACGTAAGGAAAGAAAGTCAATGTCAATGAAGCCACAGATTTCTGCCAAAACTAGCCACAGCCGCTTACTAGAAAGTTATATGAAAACTAAAATAAGAATATATGGAGAAGAAAATCGATAGCCGGTAAATTTACCACCTTTATTTTGATGTTGACTGTATCCAAAGAATGAAAATTGCTCTGATGTTGTATTTACGACTAACAGAGAGAATATCCTTTACCCAAATTGTGTATCTAGGTCATAAGATTAATATAATAAGGAAAGTGGAACCGAAGTGCAACAAAAGAAAAACAGCATCATAGAAAATATAGAGAAACATCAGAAATACATTAAAGACGATAATAGATACGAATTTCGGAGCCAGCTTCTCGACACCAAATTTTTTTAGTAGTCACAAAGTATCACTCGCAAAACTAGATATTACACAACGTGCACAGATGGTAACTGACCGTTTATGTAATGAGCTAAGTATTTCCCATAAGATGCACGATAGAATGCGAAATTGAAGTTTCATTTATAACAAAGGCCAAAAATGAATATGATAAGGCTGCAAGAACTAGGACAGGTACATGATACGTAAACGATGGTACAAAATCTGTAGGCCTCCGGATTTCGTTGGAGATCAATTGCACCACAGAACCGCTGGACCAATGAATAGACATCTTCACGAATGTATTAGAAGGTTGGTCTTAAACAAATGTCAAAAGCAAAAATAATGCCCTTGACTGCTTTAGTGAGTAAAAAGTCAAATGAAAGAATTACTGTCTTTCGCTCTACTTACGTGGGAGCCAATCAATAATATCATACAGGGTTAATCGTGAAGTTCTGTTCCTTTTTGGGATAGAACAAAACACGAATTCTTTTTATCGTCAATAATCCTTATTTCGTAATATAATTGCCACTATTATAAATGATCTGCTAACATGAGCGCAATTTTCAATACCACTTTTGAATTTCTGCTCTTAAAAAACTTGTCACGACAAAAACAAGTGATATTGGGAGATGGTAAGTCATTCGAAATGTAGTGGATGCGACAGAATTTCAATTCCTAGTTCTCCAATTTTCTCACGTTCCCAAAGTAGCATGCGTCCTGTGGCATTATTTTGATGTAGCATAATGTCCTGTCCTTGTTGTTGAACATCGCCGCCTATTTTCTTCAACTGTCGTTTTCAAATCAACCAGTTGTTGATAAGACTTCTTTGAATTGAGCCTTTGGTTAGGGTTTGACAGTATATGTATTGATCCTTCAATGCCCTACTACATAGACGACATTCTCTTCTTATTCTTATTCATAAGCTTAATATAATTTGAAATGGTCTCTGAACTAAATTAAAATATGAAAAAGTTAAACGGGATAGGCTTTTCGGTAGCAAAATATGCCTTTTTCCTCACAATGTTTTCATAGTCAAAAAACTCTTAATCCCCAGCCATCACGTAGCTTAAAATTCGGGTTTTGTTCCAAGCAAGCAGAAATTTTTCTGAATATTTCCACACTAATCCTTATCTTCTGAATATAGTTCAAAGTAGTCTCTGAACTAAATTAAGCCTTTCCGGGATATTAAACGTTGGCAGAAAAAGATTTTGCTCTAACATGTTCTTAACCACATCGTCGTCCACCAAGGGTGGCCGCCCAGAGCGTGGCTTGTCAAAAAGTCAAAATCATCTGTTGCAACTTTTTCCAATCATCTTTTGCATGCCCTGTCGTAAATATATATTCACAATACACAAAATTTCACACGCTTCTGTAGCATTTCTTTTTTATCAGATTTTGTATAAAATTCTGTGACATAAATGACCTTCAACAGTAGCCATGGATACACTATCGCTTCACACTTGAGACTGACGTGAATCAACTTCATTTTAATAAATTTGCTACATGTGTACATCTATATTAAAATATAAAAGCCGAGCATGCGCCACAAAAAAAAGTGTTAACGGGTCCAAAGTTGTTGTTACAGAGAAAGACAGAAGTTTCCGGTGAACGTGACAATTAATATTCATGAGCCAAAATGATAGTCCTCTAAGTTGAGCGTTCTTAGCTTAATTTTTTCTATGAAAAATGGAGGAAAGAACCTAAACAAATATAAAAGAAATAATTACAAACTTTCATTTCATTTGCTTTTTTTCCATTATAAGACTGTACCACTGACTAAGCACTGCTTTCCGCACAGCATCTGATATGTACGAAAATATTACCAAATTTGCCACATAGGAGAATCATAAGATTAACATAAAGCAGACATGCAAAGTATATTATGAATATAAATCAGCGTGCAGTTATTAAAAAATTATCCTACAAACTAGTATCTATAAACAATGAAATGCGCCATAAAACTTACCTCAAAAGGATCGTTTTCAATGAGAGTCAAACCGGTTTTAGACAGAAAAACTCGTGTGCCTCCATGTGACGGTATTTTAACGGTATCTCAATAAAAAATATACTCGTACCTTTGGTAATCAACGTTTTGGTTTCTTACATACAAAATTAACTTCGACAGAAAATTAGCAAAAATCTAAAGATAACCTGGTCCTTTCCGATTAGAAATTTCCGCAGATAACTCTCTCATTACATTGGAAAAAGGGATGGAATTATGTTGTGCCTGAATCTATTCGACAGTGAATATGAGGGAATGCAATGAATACAAATGTCATCAAAATCATTGCGTTTGAAGTAATTTACTTTTGCTCGAAAAATCAATCCTATATCTATGAGTGATAATCTTCGTGGTGATCATATACTGTTCTCTTTCATATATATATACATAAACAAGTGGACTAACCTTGATGCTCATTTTCGCTCCTGTTTTGGGACGTTTAAGATTAGATGTGTCTCCACCATCTTCAGACTCCTCTAAAAAAATATGCCGGTTTTTTTTCGTATTTTATTTGTGAAATGGGATATCATATCTAGCATAATATCAATAGCTAATGCAGGAATGTTCAATGACGTCGGCGGAGATCCTGGTAACACAGAGTCATCTCTCATTCAAAATATAAAAATCTTTAAAGTCAACAACAGCTAAGGAAAAAATCTACATACAAAGTAATTATTAGGGCATAACAATAAAATAGTTCTTCTAAATAACGTTAGTAACCATGGTGAAAATAGTTCTGGTAATATAAAACATCAGGAAACACTGTCCTATTTTCAGTCAGAACAGTAAAAAACCAATTTGTTAACAAAAAAATACTATAGGTAACTGCAAGGTATACATTGGAAGTAACAACGAAATAAAATTTTCATAAACCTTCACCTTTGTTGTCGACATTTTGCGGAGATAAATGTGTATCAAAAGAAGCAGTATCAAAATCTTCCTCCCAATCAATTTTAAATAGATTTCTAAGCTCCGATGAAGACGATGGGGGGCCTAAATACTCAATGCCCCGTGGTAATCAAAAAACAATTTTAGTAGTGGTTTTTCAATAACGTTTAATACAATGCGTGATAAAACATTTTGATATGATAAATACTTGGATACGAATATGATAAAAAATAGAATATGAATTTACAAAGCATACAATATGAGATATAAATCAATGCAAATAATGATATATTTTTTTATAACGTAGCGCAGACTACAAAATAACTCACAAACCGCGCGAGATATAGGTAAATTAGGAGCACTGATTCCAGTGACAGATGAAGTCATCATAGGTACACCATTCATTGCACTAAAAATTGCTCTACTATAGTAAGATTAAAAACAAAACTTTAAAAGCCAATATTCATAAATGGAATAATTCTGTGGGTGATCCACAGAAATCGCCCATATCACAATACAGAATGGAAACAAAATTGGATTCATATTAGACTATATATACTTTCGAGGCTAGAAAATATTTAAATTGGTGTTCGCACAACATTAGGCACTCACAAATCCAATGAGTCCGCAACTACTGGATTTTTCAAATATATTTCATCGATTTTTTCAGGAGTACCCCACGACTCTTGTCCAAAAACGTCACCATGTGCTGCATGGATGAACGAACCTAAAGTAAAATTTACAAAACTCTGAAACAATAAAATTCCTTTGATAAAGATTGAAATAAATGAGCACTCGATAGACAACACTGACTAGTTGGTAGTCAACAATTTAAGTAGTACAACGCAAAAATCAGTGTTTCTATGCAGCTACTTTACTCTCAAACAATAAATTCCTTTTGGAATAAAATTTTCACTGCTCAACAATGACTTTGTAAGCTTCATAGAAAAATGAACAATTGAATGAAACCGTAATTCATCCCGTCTTGTACCTTATAAGTGAGCATCTTAAATCCTACACAATTTAATGAAAATCACTCTCCAAATCAGTGGAGGACTAAAATTCATAGCGCAAATTGATCTTGATATTAAACTTTAAAAGTTATGATAATCAACCTCGAATGGGTAACGAAATTCTGTCGTTTCCAACTGATGGACACACATCTTTTTGCGAACAATTCGTCATTGATTTACTATGAACGAAGATAGATGATCGTAAGAGGTTTCCAAACTTTCGAGTACGCTCATTTTGTCCATACCATATCAGACCACTGAAGCACTAGCCAGAAAATGCCTTATAGTATTAAGAACTGACTCTAATAATAGGAAAAAGCACGAGCTAAATATACAAAAACAAACTCGTTCTCTATGACAATAATTCTGTCTTTGGAGATCATTTGCAACATGTTTTCGCCCTGCTCCGATTGCATTGCATCGCGAACTTCGGCAACGTTAAATTCTGCCTGAGAAATCTCTATCATCATTTGTGTCAGCTCATTACCTATGACAATATAGGTTGACGAGTAATAAAAATGAATACATCTGAGATTCTAGAAAGAAGACGGATACTATCAATTTTTGAAAAAAATTTCATTGGAAATGTGTTTTCTGTTTAATAATTCTGAAAATTCCAAAAATAATCAATTGCAGATAAGGCCTCATAAGCATTAGTAAATTCGCTTACTCCCAATAACAGAGTTCTCAGCATGCTGAATTTCGGACGAAGGTCCGGATTGATATTCCAACATAAAGCTATCAAATCATAAATCTGCTGAGAACAATAGCGTGGTTTTTCTAGACGTTCTCCTGCATCTAACCGTTTTAGTACCTAGAAAGTCACCATGAATAAGGAATCTGCAAAAACAATATGTCGAAGAAAAGAAAGTCAAAAAAAAAAAATACAAATGGAACAAAAAATTTTGTCTAGTGAAGATAAAACTCTTGTATTGCTAAAACCATTAAATATACATCGATTGCTCGACAACCAATCCATGGATCTTCTCCGTAACTGAAAATCTCCCATGCAGTAACGCCAAATGCCCACACATCAGAAGCATGAGAAAATTGACGATAACGCAACGCTTCTGGCGGACACCTTTGAAAACAACAATTATACTTTTTGCTTCGCAGTCAGAGATGGAGCGAAAAATAAAAAAAGAAAAAAAATCAGGATACGAGAACTACATAAGAAATCTTTTATACATAACTTGAGGTTTCTATAACTTCTTTCAACAATAAATACATCTTCTAATATCCGGCTTCATAAAAAGCAAACACATAAGAGTATTCTCATACGTGCATGATTTAGTTCAAATGGACAACGAAATATTTGGTATAGTTAAAGTCAACGTATGCAATAGCACAGTCGTCAGATTCAATAGAGCGCAGTCAAAACACTTATTGATCATTATTCAACAGAAACATACCCAGTACTGAATGAAATAGAAAATAAACAAAAAAGAAAATAGAAAAAGACTAACCAAGAGAAAGGTACTCGATTTCGCGCATGCATGACATATGTCCTTTCGTTCTCCTTAAGACTCCTCATCAATCCGAAATCGCAGAGTTTGACCACCTCAAGAAGAACTATTATATAAATACGCAACTAACGACAAAAAGTCAAGTTAGGATCATATTTCACCTTGTGGTTAGCAGGTTTTATAATTCATGGAAAAAATATTGCATTATGAAGTAAAAATTTGATAATCGTAACACAGGACCCATGTGATATAGTACAAAATGTATTTTTGAAGTAGACCATTTATAAAAAATAAGAGCACTATTCGAAATTTTGCTTAAGAAAAGCAACTTGGGTGGAGAAAAAAATCTCGTTCCTTATATCTGACAACATGAGATCCTAATGTACGTTAGTAAAATAGTGACAACTGGAGCCGATATTCCAAAATTCGGTCAACATCTTATTCAACAGGCGCTTTTTTCTAGAAAAAAAGTTGAGTAGTTGAAATAAATAAGATTATCGAAACAGTGTGTGTATGTGTATGAAACCTGCGGGAGGGAATATCCTGTTTTATATCCACAGAATCAAAATATCTAAAACTACAAAGATAACAGACCCACAAATGTATAACATAACCTAGCGAGAAATTTCCGAATAAATTTAATGACACATACCTTTTCATCTTTGCTTAGCAGTATATTCCTTGCCGCGACATCCCTGTGTACGTAATGCTTGCTTTCAAGAAAAGTTAGCGCTTTCACTAGTTGAACACAATAATCAAGAAGGGTTGTGACTAGGGGAACCGGTTTTTTCTTATCCCGCAATCGACTAAGAAGTTCACCACCATCACACAACTCGAAAACCTGAATCAATTTTACAGTTTTGTAATGAAATGAAATCCAAATAGGACATACATAGAACTGTATCATAATCATGAGAAAAGAGCATACTGCACGCTTTAATAATAATTTTGGACCTGAAAACCTGGATTCCATTGTGGGGAGAACGTACGTGCTTAGAAATAGGATACATTAAGGAAAAGTGTACACAGTTTCAATATCAAATTTGTGTAAAGCAAAGATAATCTGTCATTTCTTAACCGAGAAGTACTAACAATCAAAGTGAACAAATTATTTAGACCCATTATCTGATTAAAACTACTACGTCTAGTGCTAAAAGACTAGGACTATGAAACTTTATTAAATGGAATCAAGGAATTATGAGTAAGAGAAAGTTGACAGGCTTTGCCCTTATAAGGAAGGGATACAAGGCTTTTCTTGACATATAAGAATTTTAAGGAAATAATCACTATTTCGTCCAGAATGATCAATTCGGTCCAACAAGACTTTTGTTTATAATGGCCGAAAAACATATTGACAATAACTGATAGCTAACCATCATAGCTGGCTGTTGGACGATACCATACAGCCGAACTAAATTGTAATGTTGCAGCTTGAGAAGATGACTAGCTTCTACTTGTAGGTCCTCCATAATTGATTCGGAAACGTCACGAAGAATTTTCACCGCAACGTCTGTTTTATTCCCATTTGGATTATGCCATATTGCACGTTTAACAATAGAGAAGGTTCCTTCTCCTATGACTTCCATCAATTTTATCTGAAAAAAAAACATTCCACCACAGATACTGAACTAATTACTTAAATTAATGTTTAAGATCTACCTCAGTTTTTGGTATTATTGCTTTGTTCGGAACATGTGTGCTACATTCTTCTAGGTTCTGATTAGTAATGTAAACATGTTCTGGCTCCGTATTCTCTCGGAATCCTCTCCTAAAGTCAGATGCCAGACTTCGAAGGTTTTGAATTTGGGTCATTGAAAGACCGATAGCCTAAAAGACTAACATGCTACAATGCTACCGCCGATTCTCATGCAACATTGGAAATAATTCTATCCATTTTAATGATTTCTGGACAGTTCGATATCAATCTTACTATACTACTCTACATTAATAAACCACAATTACCTGTAATTCCTTATCCTTCACATAAGTAATATGATCTAGCCGTCGAATTTGAAGAGTAAATATCAAAGATTGTTGAAAATTTTCGATTTGAGCTAACTTGAACACTTCTAATACGTTGGATTGAACACTTGCCCCTTTAACGGGGCTGGCCATACCTGAAAACACTGTATTAATCTAAATAAAAATATCTTCTAAGCTTTAATATAAGATGGCGGACAGACTTATCATGTTGACTAATCTTTCCCAAATAAATAATAAGAGTGCACGTCGAAACAATTTGATTTATAGCGCATCATCATGCTACAATTCATTCGTTCATCCTTGTTGGCATGCATCGCAACACGCACGCATCATTCAATGTTCTCTAGTGTTGTGTTACAGATTTCTTACGATTTTTACTCATAATTGAAAATGAAGCTAGAGCGTATTAGCTTTGTTTACAATTGATTTTTAAATATTATTAGAATAATAATAATGATAATACAGTCTGGTTATCAATTCTTTATCAGCAAAATTACTTAATAAACACTTAGTTTGAAAAATCTATCTAAAAGATTCCGTTGTATTAATGTCTGACGTCATGGCTTGAAATTCTTATTTATTCAATGTTAACTTCACTTTGGAAGGCCAGCAATTGCAGTAATTGCAAGAGAGCTGTTCTTCAAAACTACCGTATAATATTTGTTCGGAAAACTATCGTATTCTGTTTGACAAAAACTTGGAAATTGATGAAATTTCTCACTTCTCACAGAAACTTAGAAAACTCACTTGTTTAAGTGAAATGAGTGAGGTTTCGATAAATAGGGAGAAGATTTGTGTGGGCAGTAGCTTAGAGATAAACCACGGTAAAACCAGTAAGCTTACATCACTACTGTATTTATCTGGAAGAGGGAAAAAAACTACCCTTAACTAAAGCAAAACATATTTCTACCTCATTATGTATTTGCTCTATATTCAAGTAACGAAGTTAGCAGTGCTGCTTTCATATGATTTCTTACCGTGTGCACGAACAACTAACGATAGGATAGATGAGTAAAGATAAATGGTTATTTAGACAATCAACATTCATATTGATTATCACGTCAAAGCAATGATTTATTTGTACGAACCACAGTGGATAGGACAATATTTTCAATGTTTTCCTTATGCTAAATTCCAGTTTTTTTCTACAGAATAAAAAATTAAATTCTTCATGAGAGATGGATGCTGCATTCAATGATAAGTAGGCTGATAACGGCCGTGAAAGATGCGACAATTCTTCGTTTGCCATAAATTATAGAACAAGTGGAGAGAATCTAAAAAACGAAGAGAGTGGCATTCTCTGTCTATGACATCATTCGGAAGGCGTCCTCCAGTATACAAATCAGAACTGTCGATATTTAGCAAATAAGCAAATCAATGTAATCATAACGATTTGGTTTAGAAGAACTTCAATGAAATATTTCACAACATGAACATTGATTCATTTGCAGTATAAAGTCATTTGATCAAACTAAATTTAAATGAATCAGAAAAGTGGTAGCCTTCTGCTCAAAATTAGTATTATAACGACCATATCACAAAGGTTCCAATATCGGCATTCGCAAATTGTATATTTTGGTTGTAACCTTGTTTAGTAATACTCGAGGTTGGTAAACAGTGTTTTATTGAAAAGACAATACAACACAGAAACAGGCTA
>KN717148.1:0-17739 GCA_000816705.1 Dictyocaulus viviparus | reverse complement strand
ATGATGCTCGACGAATCCCTAGAGCGAAAAGAACTCACTGGACTACCCTTGCGCGCGATAGGGAAAAATGGAAGTTTTACTGGTGCCCGCTCGACTCAGTCGATGATCAACGGGAATCCAGGTAATCCATGTAATCCAGATATATGATGTTCGAGTGAGTCCTTGAACCAATCAAACCTTCCAGCCTTTAAAGGTCGGCGATTTGGTACCAAAATAATTTGGGAGGGTAAACAGTGCGGGCTTGACAACAGGCTAGTACTCTCAAGACCATTGACCATTCTCATTCAAACTTTTCCGCGACAATATCGAGACAACGAATAAGTGGCGCATCTCCGCAAAGGACATAGGTTACGTCAGTGTTTACTCTTATCATACAAAAATAATAATTTAATCAACAAATACTGAAATACGAAAGAAACTATGGGACATACCAATATTTGATTCCTGGGAATCTAGAAAAAACAGTCTAGAAAATTAGTAATTAACAATAATCGTAAGACACGATGCAGTTATTTATTCTCATAACTCACATGTTTTGTTGAGTTGAATCAGCAAAAACTTCCAATAAATATCACAAGTTTTCACCTAGTCAGCATGGCAACATATACAGAGAATTATGAGCATGTTCCAAAAAAAGGCTAAAAAAGCAAGGAATAAAATATACTAATTAAGAAAAAAGTGGAGAATTATGCAAAACAGAAGCGACACATGTAGACGACTCCATTTAAAACAAACCAGATATTCTATTAGAAGAAATAAATTCGCGTAAAATTTTTCTACGACTTCAACAGCTAGGCAACACCACTTTGCACCGTAGACTTTCGCAAATACATTAAATCTTTATGTGAGACAAAGCAGTAGCTTGCAATAGTAACTGCGTAAGGCTTATTTTCTATAACTCACTGATTCACACACGACTTTCATGATCAGTATAACTTGCCAAGTTACCGCAGAGGATGAGCCAGGAACCCTTTCGATTCGCATTATTGAACAGCCCTAAACATAGAAATGTCAAAGAAAAATGACAAAACCAAATTTTACTCCCTAGGATATCTGCCCTTCCGAACTTAGAGTTTCTTCAGGTTAATTACGAGGATATCAGCTTTGGAATTCAATATCGGTTGTCAATTCCCTTGAAATGACAAGACTTGACTTAAATTGTAAAAACATAACTTAAAATCATTTAAAATGATCAAAACGTAAGGAACTTATAGAACCTGAACTAATGACTGAGACTTGCACGTACAAATATATCTTGCTTTATAGTACACAGATAACTAGCAAGAATTGACAGCTACATTAACAAGTTGTAAGAACATGTTTACAAAAATAAGTACAAGAAAGTAAAGTATCTAGCCCCTATTCTGCTTGACTGTCCAACGCAATTCGACGAAAAATATCACATTCTAAGACTTTGGTAACACCTCACAAAAAAGTGTAGAGAATATCTCAATACATATTATGCAATTAGCAATAAATCCAAGATTTTCTTCGGAGAATACAAGTGAAAATTAGAGTGAGTCGGTAATGCAACAATGAAAATACAGTTATAATGGCTAAAAGCAAAGAAACATAACCTGTAAACCTTAATGAGAAGCCAGTAACAAAGTACAGAAGATAGAGCTTCTTAAAGCTGTGTGCTATGGCATGTTTAGCTTTAGAGACAAAACTCTGCACAATTTCGTGTCATGAAATGTTATGCTTATCATGTGAGCCATTTCACGTAAGAGAACTCAGACTCACTATTTAAAAAAAAGATTAGTAATATCATAAATATCACTTAGTTACATCGCGACTAACGTCCTACATCCAACATAATGCGTTCATTTGATTCTTTTCTCAATTTTTTTCCACTTGTCGTCAATGAAACTATCTTCCATTTTCCTATTTCCCATATTTATTTCCTCCTTAGTCGCATCGACAGCTCTGAAAAATTTTTATTCGGCAACACTAACAGAATTCAATCATTGTTGTAAGAGTGAGTGAAAGTTGGCACTATTTCCAAGTGATCCACAAGTCACAAAATCTCGAAAGTATTCTAGCCAAAAACATGTTTTTAGTGAGATGCACCATAATTAATTAACATAATTTTGAATTTTGGTAAAGATTTAATGCAAATCAAACCCCAACACTGAGGTGCGATAATGGAAAGAGACACTGTTTACTTGGTGACGGCACTGATCTAAGGAAGAACCAACGAAACGACGCACTTCCCACCACTGCGCTATGCACTACCCATAACTATAAAGAGAGGTATGCGACAAACTTGAAAAGTGCGTCTCTGACTCCACCCATAAAAAGCGCACAGAAGAAGTTCTCAATTGGTGCAAATGGATCCACAACGTCAAGAAGCAATGCGGATAATTTGAAATACACAAAAAATCCAACAACGCACTGGAATAAGAATTCTATTTTTTTCAGTCCATTCAATAACTCAAAATGACAAAGTCGAATGGATAGAAATGCCAAATACACCACTCACCAAATAAACAAGATCATGCGGTGCAGCAACATACATACTATTTCTTTCCAGAATAAACACCAATGATGCCAAAAAGCACGCTTTTGTTGTGAAAGACGGACGCAGCAACTCGTGTTGAGATGGTAACCATGAACCACGGACAAGCTGATGAAAGAGAATTGAATTTCATCAGGCATACATGATGTTCTTGAAATATGAACTAAGGAACAGAAAAGTAGGAAACAAATGCTGTGATTTTACACAGGGAAAATGACCGAAGTATTCAAATAAGCTATGAATAAACTGTATAACAAACAAACTTGCTCAACAATCTTCACAATTCCTGAGCCAGCTCCACGTGCGACACCAACCAACAGTTGCACCATATATGATTCTGGGTAAAGCTTTGTTGCATATAATAAGCCACTCGATATCTAGAAATAGAAAATATTTCTCATATGTTACCATCATAAGACTTTCTTGATATTGACCATTCTTTTGGACAACATAAAGCTATAATGCCATTAATCTACTTACGTTCCAGCAAATTTTTTACTAATTTACATAAGATACTAAACTTATTATTAATTAGTGATAATTGTTTATATGCTTGGTATTTTCAAGTCCTATGTGCATGTGATTTCGCAATCCTATCGGCCAAACACACCACGAAAGAGGATTAAAAACAATTTTTAAGAAAGTTCCAATAAACTAATTATTATTTCTTATTGTATATACGGTATTCGGTAGAGACTGACACCAACCATTTGTGTCGTTTAAACACCTAACTTTCTATTAATCCAAATAGCTCGTCTGCTCATTTTTCCCTCATGAACGGCAATCGTCCGAAATGTTTCGGCCAGTGAGCAACGCGTGTAAGAAAAAAGAATGAAGAGTTTAATTCAGCGCAAAAAGTAACTATTTTCAAAAACCATAATACTGAAAAAATTTAAGGAAACCTCAACAAAAAGATTGCGTCCAGAACGAATTCTGAACAAAAATTTTTCAATAATCTTGGTAGCTAAGAAGCTAAACATTGGAAAGGGCAAATATGAAGAGAGTACTTATGATGATCAAAATTTCTTTGAACTCTCTACGACATCGGTTAGTTCCACTGAAATGAATTTTGAAGCTAAACAATGCACAACATAATAAGAAGGCAAAGGCGAGCGCTGTATGAGCTAGTACTTACTTTAACAATAATCAGGGTTATCAATAAGCAAGTCTTTAGAGGCATCTATCTAGACTATTACCATCCCACCAAGCTGCAGAACGAAAAATGTTTATCATGAATTCGTAACATATCTGTTGTTTCCGAAACAAGCATACCCGTAACCAAAAGAGTGTATAACGTAATATCACAACCAGTTGGTTCTTATCTGTACTAGACAGCAGAAGTAGGTATCTCACAGATGCTATTGAAATGGAAAAATATAAACACGAATTCAAGTTCTACATTCACTAATTCTTTATTACGTTGCAATTAAAACCACGTTTTAGATGGACAAAAATGTAATAAGTTTATAGGCATTATGGTTTGTAGTAGTTCACGGATGATGTGTCTTTTGCACAAAGTCAAAGGACGAACGTCAAATTTTGTTTTTATATAATAATAACATTTTCTTTGTACCAATAACAAAAAATGATTCACATTTTTAAAATCAGTAAGTTTTATGGTATAAACTAGATTACCTTATGAACTCGTTGGATTTCCGCAGCAATGTTCACTAATACCTTTACAGGCTTGAAACATACCAAATTATGTATTAGATCGAGGGGTGAATAGAAAACAGAATACCACACAACTGAAGCCTGTAATTTGAGTATACTGGGCAAATTTATCAATATGAAGAAGTTTTTTTAATAAGACGTGATGAAAAGAAGATATAACCAATGAATCAACCTAAACTGCAGCATTGACCAACCAAAATGACATCATCATGCCGCCGAAAAGGTGTAATAATAGCTTCGCCAAGCATGAAACATGCAAGAATCCTACCAGCAAAGCACATCAGCATCGACGATAGCCAACAAGAAAACGGATGACGACGAGAAAATGTTAACGAGCTGTATCCCAAATCTTGTCGAACGTTATTGCACATCTTTAAATGATCATCTATAAGAGTTTGCAAGCGAAATAAAGCAACATTTTCCTGTGTTTCATCAAATACTGAGCAACCAAGTAACTTCTATTATAACCTGCTATAACACCATAAGAAAGCAGTGGCAGTAAATGATAGATAGGGAATTTCACTCAAAAACTATTTTTTAGATAAGCACATACTTTGATGTGACACAACCTTAGTTTTTGTTTTTAAAAGTCTTACAAATTGGCTTCTTAACGGATTAATGTACAAAAATGCCAATCATCACAGCATCTGCATAAGAGTAGTGAATTTGTGTTTGGCTAAAAAAAATTCGGAATTTGGTTATTTGGTTAAAGAAAGTGGAAAAAATAAAGGTTCAAAAAATTGGAGAGATATAATGCCAGGAACATGGGGTCTATCCAGACAGTTACTTTGAACTTGAATGGACTATCGTTATTAATATTCTGTAAACTCCGCCGAAACTCTTACTAAGCACTACGTCTTCTGCTCAAATAAAAAAAGAAAACAAAGTCTTGAGAAATACAAGCCAGAAAATTTCCAAAATATTAACACTCAATGCCTTAGAAATCGAATATCAAAGTGGTATTCGTTTTTTTTTCTGAGTAAGTCGTAAAGAGGAAAAATACTGGCAAAAGTTAATTGTTTCCGAAGCTGCATATATTATTCTTTACGAGGAACTATAAGTAACACATAACTATTAACTAATAGTAACACAAGGTGGATTGGACTGGTTGTAATGTTGCGAATTCCCCAGCTAGACTAATACTACGTATTTAGAGCCATAACCTATAAGAACATACTATTCTTTAATAGCACTGCAATACATTATTGACAAAGAAATGCATTTTAGTACGTGGAAGCGTATGTAAATTCTAAATGGCCTTTATTTGGTTAAATTAAATGAATTTAAAGAATAGTAACTATTGCATACTATAAAGACCTCATGTAGATTGCATTCATGGGGATAACATTTCTAGAATAAGTAAACAACACTTCCATCTTATTGTGTTGAAGATAAATCTTATTACGAATTAAAAGCGACCCTTGAAATCTTAAGTTCCAAATAATTTTAGTGCCACACAAGGCTCTTATATTATAGGTTTAACGGGAACTTAGTGGCAAAAGACACTTGACAAATTGAAGCACCATTAAAGTCGTAAGAACTGTTTAATTAATAAGTAGGGTCATACTGGAACCATCATTGATACACGAATGGGAAGATGTGATTTATTATTACTATTACAAGAACTACCGGAAGACTTCCCATATTAAAACAGAAAAATGACATGCAGAAACACTTTACCAAGTAGGATCTACTCGATGAGGAACATACCACAAAACGTTTCTACTTTGATTCGATTCCTCTTTAAGACTTAGCTTATGAAAAAAATAATTATTTCTCAAGTTCTGCCTTGCTTATGAAAACCTCATACTTTTTCTTCAAAATATTAATACTTTATCTTCTTGTAGTTTCCGGACTTACCAACAAGTAGTGTGCCATATCAAAATAGGGGTACATTTTGAGTTTCTGAAGTGTGCCACCAATAACTATGAGGGTTTCTTGATCTACCGTCCAGTCCAATAGCCTCATCTCAAAAATCTACAAAAGACGCATCACAGCAACAGAATGTGGTGGTCAACCTAGTCAAATTGGTTAGAAACTGTATCACGAAAAAAAAAATGACCGAAGCAATAATGGTAAAGCGAAAAAAAAAGTGACTTCATAGTCCAGTTTTAAGAGCAAACCAAAAAAATTTCCTCGTTTAATTTTACGGAGTAATTTGTTGCCATGTGTGACAATAAATAAATAAATAAATAAATAAATAAATATGTATGAA
The DNA here is from genome assembly GCA_000816705.1 of Dictyocaulus viviparus. Classification (NCBI taxonomy): domain Eukaryota; kingdom Metazoa; phylum Nematoda; class Chromadorea; order Rhabditida; family Metastrongylidae; genus Dictyocaulus; species Dictyocaulus viviparus. The sequence continues at coordinate 11,332 of KN717148.1, read as the reverse complement.
AACAAAGACTTAATGTTCCAACGATGTGCCATGTATTTTATTTATTTAATAAGTTAATTAAATATATAAAATACCAACAAATAAGCTAATTAGATATATAAAATACTAATAACCGACAACGAAACCTCAGAACTAAAAATAATTCATACCAAAATAAAATATTTATCCAACCTATTAAACGCTTTCAGAGAAATGCGAGGACTGTTAGAACACAAAGTAGTAGTGACCGTAGTTGCGTATTTTGAAACTACCTCGTGAGGCATTTCAGTGTAATCTATTTCATGTGATGGACCAAATACTAGCATAAATTTGTTAGGATACGAAGGATACGACTTTTTTTAGTTGCTCGTTGGAAAGAACTTGTTAATTTTTCTTGGTGTGAACGCATTCATGAATTCAGGCCAATAGCTAGTGGTAACTACACTAGAAATGATAAATTACTTTTGATATTAAGGGGGTCCCTCAGTGAAGGATTTCAAGCGGGTTAGTCGCAAGGCCTGCCGCGAACCCATGGCGGCTAGAGGGTGAATCGCTGAGCAAAAGCGACCGTGTACCTATTTTGAGACGCAGATGGATTTAGGTGGTGGACTCCTTGATTCTACTGTGCTGGTCGATTCATATTTTTTGTATGTACGTAGGAACAGAAATGTAATTGTAATAAAAATGTAAATGTAAATGTAATGAAATTTATGTCTATGTACTTGTGCTAAGGTGTATACGAATTGTACCCTGCCCGTCGATCCGGCCAAAAGCCCACAATCGAACGACTAGAGGGGTACATGGGAGGCGGTTAGAGTTAGCCTCGAACAAATAAACTCCGATTCACTCATTGGGATGAACTGGCAAGCTATTCGTGAAAAACCAAACTTTTTAAGCCTCCGAGAAACGACTCTGCGAGCTAGTGTGGGAACAGTGGCAAAAAATAGTTCAAAAAATGGGCCTCTATTGGAAGAATGGTGCTAGGCGTTCTCCGTATCATACAAGAGAAGAAGAGAATAGCAAGTCCTGATCTACGTCAACCATCAGGGACGGAGATCAAAAAATTAGAGACGCAGCTGTACACGTCAAGCTTTTGAAGATTAGGTGGTTCGGACATGTGACGCGCATGAATGATGACCGGTGGACACGTGCTGTAAGTGATTGAATCCCACTAGACATCAAACGCACTGCAGTAAGACTATCAGCTCGATAGTCTGACCTCTCCACCATGGCCCTACTGTAGAGAATATTCTGTCGAGTGATCTCTACTTTATCACTCAAATTACATGCAAAGGAACGTTATACTATACATAATATTAACTTCTGGCCTCTGAGTCATCGTATCGAAAGTTAGAAATGGTGGGGAGGCGAGAAAGTGAAAGTGCAAATATACTGGTTCATAAAAGTTCATAATTATTTCGTCATTTCGATTTCCTTTTGGAATCGAACTTAGCTGAGGGACAGAAAAGCACATTATTTCCATATACAGAAGTCCGCCTCCTCCCTATGTAAGCAGTTACAGTAAATATCTTCTCCGTATTCCTCACTCATGACCTCTAACCAATCTGCTTTCCCCTTGCCATTAAACTGATCGTCGTTGTCTAATTATATAATAAGTCTCATACAATTTTCATGATTATCTCATAACGAATTATACTTAATCTTCATATATCATTCTTACCCTTTGTATCTGACTAGTAATTGTTACCTGATTGCATGATCACATTCATATGAATCCTATTATGAATATTCTTGATTTATCGTTATTGTAGTCTAGATATCATATTTATGTGTGTTGTTTAAATAAAGTTTTAATTACCCAAGTTTCAGGTCTGACGGTCGACTATCAGTTGCGTATCATCTTGTGTAGCTGCTTCTGCTTCCGGCAAAAATGCCTTCTGAGATCCGTGATTTTCATTCACTCTTATAACCACACGGCTGTTTAATTACCCAAGCTCGAGATGAAACCACTCAGGTTTGGAGCAAACCGACAACCACTGAACCCGAGCCCTTGCATAATCTAGGTAATATATTGTTATTTATTTTGATGATGGCCCACTACTAGTGCTTCCTTTCGAAGCGAGAATATTTGTGATAAATTACCTGTCTACTATCATGCTTTTCGAGCTAGGTTCTAGAATCAATAAGTACTCCATCATGGCGCCATGTGCGATTGTTCGAGCATTGCGTTTGATAAAGCTGCAGCTTACTTTTCGTTTTAAGCTGTGTTGACTTCAGCTGATTCAGCTGTCAATGCTGCTCTGCATTCTCTGTGGTCTTCTTTTGTGGCTTTTCGCAGATGCTTTCACGTTAAATGGCATTTACCTGCGGCTTTAGTTGCTTGAAAGTTCTTGAATACGAGCACTTCGCGATAATCTTCAATTCTCGAGCAACCATGGTATTTTTCAGGAAGCTAGCTAATAAAGCATGCATACCTCAATTTGTAGTAGTTAAAGTTTTCATCTTTTTGATACGATAGCTCTTCCTGCCTTAACGTATGCTTCAGAAACTTGAACATTACGAAAGTAGGCTGAACGCTCATTGAGCGCAATACAACGCTCTATTGAAAGAGTGATGCTAGGCGTTCTCCGTATCATACAAGTGAAGGAGGGGACAGCAAGTATGATCTACGTCAACGATCGAAAATCAGAGACGCAGCCATGCACTACAAGCTTTCGAGAATTTGGTGTGCCGGACACATAATGCGCATTGATGATGATCGGTGGACACGAGCTGTAAGTGATTGGATCCCACTGGACATCAAACACAATGCAGGAAGACCACCAGCTCGATGGTCTGACCTCCTCACCAAAAGCCTAGAAAGGGATCCTGATGCTCAACGAATCCTTAGAGCGAAAAGAACTCACTGGATCACCCTCGCGCCCGATAACGAAAAATGGAAATTTTACTGGTGCCCGCTCGACTTAGTCGATGATCAACGGGAATTTAGGTAATCCAGGTAAAGTTTTCACATAATAAAAATTGTGGCTTTCTCTCCTATACGCATGAAGCAAGAAAAATTCTATTTCATGTGAACTTTGAAACAAAAGCGATTTTCTTTATTCAAAATTTTTCCTTCCATTGACAGTTTCAGTGCAGCAGTTCACGTCGAAAGATAAAACGTCTATAATGATGCTAAGTTGACCGCAAAACCTCAATTCTCAGGTGGAACTCGAATCCGCACCTACAGATATTGTGTCTGGTGTGCTTATATATCACACCACTGAGACCCTCCCTCTACAACCACTCCATGCGTTACTTATGTTAAATGGATGTCTCATGAGCACTCGCCTGTTAACAAGTACGATACGGTGAACCGATATCGGTAGCAATTTTATTCAGAGAATTACTCTCTTTATAAAGATTTCAAAGAATAAAATCAACATGATGACTGTTGGACCTGAGCCGTAGGCAACTGTATCCCACTGAACATCAAAAGTAGCGCAAGAAACTTCAATGGTTTGGTTTCTTAAGAAGAACTCTAAAAAGGAATCATAACAGTAAAATCCTTAGAAAAAAATAACGATTGGACTACCCCCGTGTGCGATATGGAAAAATGGAACTTTAATTACTGCCTGTTCGACTCTTACAATGGTCGGTGATTATGGTGATTCAGGTAATCTAACAATTTAGTTTTTTTTATTTTTATTTATATAATTCAGGCCTCCCAGGTGGTTTGCTGCCTTAACGTGGCTGGGATGTGTTATTAGGATTTCCAGTTAGGCATCGAAATAGCCAAGAGTAAACCAGATAAGAATAGGCACTCTGCCTTTATGAAGACAATAAGAACACTTGTGCAGAAATGTCTCAGGAAACCAAGAAACTAAAAAGCTACGTCAGCTAAACTTCGCGCCAGTATTACCATCTACACACGAGACCACCACCATGGGCGACAGTTGTCCGGTAGTGAAACAAATGGAAAATTGGTATGGCTTGCACTACGCGTGAAGATAGCCAATCCAAGTAAACAAGTATGTATAATTCTACTACTAATAATTATATAATTATATTATAATTATATTATATTATAATAATTCTGAATAATAATTATTATTATAATTCTAGTACTAATTTTTCTATTATGGTTGCAGCACAAATTTTAGTGTATATGTTGTAGTATAAGGGCATAACTGACAGTCTTTACCGACTTTTCAAGATGTTGTTGTAACTAAGGCATTGCTCTTTATAACGCATGTAACGTAGCAACGATAGCTTACACTATAAATTTTATTTTAAGAGAAACTCAGTTTGACGTCATCAGAATGACTACAACGAAAAAAAAAGGACTGTTTTAGCAATGTTTCTAGCTACTAAAGCACAAAAGCTTCTCTTGCTTGGTAAAATGTTGGCTTTTGCACAAAAAAAGAAGCGTGCATCAAATTGTTCGCGACATGGCAAACTATTCAAATGATTTGCATACTGATGAAGTTCGGCTAGAATAATTTTCAGTCAGCCAAAAAGTAACAAAAAGTTTCTTAGGATAAGTCAATAGAAGTTATTTAGTGCGATAAGTATTTCTTAGATTTTGGAAACATTGAGCCTCATGTAACCGAATTTCACAATTGAGATTTTCGTACAGGGTTAAACCAATGCATTTTTTATTTACCAAAAAAAATACCTTTATTTTTCAACGTTTTTTTTTCACGAAGATTTTTTAAAATTTAGAGCAAGAATAGATTTTATTTATAACCATAAATTCACGAAGCAACTGATAGTGTCAATACTAGTGCTATTAAATACTACTGATTTAGTACTGTTTTATTTTAGGTATTGAGCAGTTGAAAATTTTCATAGTGTTTGAATGTCACGCGGCTGTCAATAATTCCAGAAACCACGCCCAACGCCAAAGGACACGCCCATTGTCGTTCAAGGAGATTCGTCACAAAGGATGCTCCAGTCCATATATAACACATTAAATATTTAATACTTTATACATATTTTCCGAAAAATTAATTGTTAAATCGTCATTTAGAAATTTAAATTTTTTACTATACAGGCATGCTCTGTCGGTCATATATTTTCATTCATCGTTAACATTTTGATGAGTCTCATAAAAGTTATTCATTGTCGTTTGCACGTCTCTTCTCGACAATTGTTTGAAATTTTCTCTTTCTTCACAGCTGCTTCGTTTACTCAATAAATTTGTGACGAACTGTCACATTATAGCTTTGAAAGTACACATTGATGTTTACATATGAACTTCAACCGATATTATAATTAAATACTAAGTGTTTTTAATAAATAAAATTGAGCACAGTAGGCAAATCAACTTCCCAGTTTTATGAGAAAAAATAAAGCAAGCTAACATAAAAATGATCATGACAAACGAAGTACAGTAGCGTTAGAGTCTTACTTTTCGCTAATAATAAATACTGTAAATTTAGACAATCATTCAATTCCGTATAGCTGTCGTTCGTAAACCAGATGTTGATGGATTTTTCCAAACATATTCAATCCATCCAAGCATAAATTTTCGTGGCTCATTCTAAAGTTATTTTCTTGACAGCACACCTCACTGGAAATTCAGATCACTACACAAAATACGACCTGCAACTATATTTTGGATCCTTCAAATATTACTTTTGTCTAGATTTGCTCGAATCGAATCGAATATAATATATCAACAACCTGAGCAGCAATGGCATCATTCCTCCAAGAAAGTAATGTCGTTCTTGTCATCAATCGGTTAAATTGATCTACCGATTTTTACTATTGTTCTCGTATAATCAACGTCCACATAATTAAAGTAGTAATGCATAGTAATTTTAATCATTCCTTCGAACTTGTTAAAGTCATATTTTAAACAATAAGTTTTTTGTACTACCATTTTTTAATAACTTTGCACAGGTAATTGCAAAACCTCATTGCTTGCAAGTCTTTCGCGTCTTATTCTCAACAAGTGAATTCTGAACTGTTAAAACTCACAAAATAAAAACCGTAGTCAATGAATTTATTTATGATTTCTATAACTGATTGAGAATAGACAACTTTTCTTTTTTCTTTGTTTTGTAGAAAGTGGAGAAGACATTCCAGCTAAACAGTCGAAAATTTGCATGCTCAACTGTAATCAGGATAAATGAAAGACAAAAAGCCAAAAAGGATAATATCAGTGAAGAGCTAACAGTGAATTCATGGGAACTGCACAAACTAAATTCTAAAATGGAAAGTTTAATTGTGGAAGGATAGCTCAATCCTCAATCAAGCAAATTCATCTTTATTCAGAATATGCTCATATTTGTTTAAAACATTCCTAAAAAATATGTCTTCCCCTTTTCTTTCTATTCATCTATTTTTTTTTGTTTCTTTCATCCCATCGGCTTTTCATTAGTTCTCCTTTTACTCGTTTCTATTCACCTCTCTTTTCTCATTAAAGATAAATTGGATTTATTGTTACCACCGAGATGCAAAAATCTCACATATAGGATAGATATCGTCAAACAAAAAACTCAATAAGCAATATTAAATTATCAAGACATTCTAAATAATGCAAGATAAAATATCCAACAAGAGGCCTGATTTTCGATTCAGCCATTCTGATGCCACTCGTGAACTTTTTTGTTAAATTTTTCGCCTCAGTAATATAGATGAAGAATCAAATGATTATTTTAGCAGAAAAAATATAGCAGCCCACCATCATTTCCTTGATCCGGATTTTAATGGCATGGCGATGGCGTTGCATCGTTTCTTAATTTGCCTGCAATTAGGCATCACTGTCAGCACAGAAGATTTTGGTCTTGAAAAATTCTCGCAGATTCTCATCAGTCAATTTGAAGAGCAGTCGAGAGCGAAATTACTGGATGAGGTGCGTCACACACATCTCCTTTCAAATCGATTTCCGTTTAACTGAAAGCCAAAACACGAGATTTCTTGAAGTTTTGACGAGAAAAGAAAAAGTATAAATTCTTCAGGTAATCAAGGTATTAAGTGGTTCATTGCTCATTGATTTTTTTGACAGCACCAATTTGTAAGCACCACTGCCTGGATTTGCAGAATCCATTTCAAAAAAATTGTTTTATGGGTATCTGAATTCTAGTCTAACAAGAAATCACATGCGTATTTACACCGTTGGTATGCGGAAATATCAGGAAAAATTATTTTTATTTCTGGCATTTCGCACTGTTCTTATGGAATTTGATTTGCATTATTTTTTATCTCATCATAATTTTATTGTTAAGAAATTTTGTACTTAAGCATATAATTTCTGAAAAAAAGTTCAATTTCATAAGCTCAAATCTTTGTAGTTGATGTTCAGTCTATTCTAGGATCGTGAGTGATATTCCGAAACTAAATTAGTAGGAGAATTGGTCGATGTCGTATTGTAGATTCCAAAGGTATTGATCGGACATAGTGATCATGCTTAATTGCACGAAAGACCTTCTTAATCAGTTAATGACGTAAAATTATTATGCAAAAACATAAAAATAAAACAAGCACTTTTGTACTTTTGTTTGACCACTATTTACACTCACTTACGATTTTTAGCCTTTCGAACAATTGAAATCGAAGTTACAAGTACAACTCGAAGATCCTCGATCTGCACTCGATTCAGCTAAACAAAAATTAGAACAGTTGTTCTCCGATCGTAGCAAAGCTCTACAGGTTAGCTAGCAGTATAATTATTATCGATCTAGTGAGATTCACATAAAAGTGAGATTTACCTAGAAATTTTTTCCTTCAATGTTCAACATTTTCCTGTCCATCAGAAAGGCAATGAAGTTTACAGGTTTTGCGATTTATTAGACTCTCCTTCAATGATAAAAAACCCATGCTTACAATGATAGGTTAAAGTGAAACAACTGATATTATGAAGGAAACTCTCAAAGACTCTCTAGATCGGACAATTATTAGCATAACTGGATTTGATGCAATGAATCCGTTAACGGGCTAATGGTGGTATCATAACACCACTAGAAACTGATGAAGCTCACAACTCACGGACCCACGAGTGCAATCGGTAGCACAATCTTTGAGAGGCAAGGTCGACTCTTGTATGTTCTGCGTTTTGTGATTAACTCACAATTGGATAAACACTGTTAGATAATTTTGTTTCCTTTCTCTTCTTCTTTACCATTTACCCTCAAATTGAAATAAAACAAGATTAGTACATTTCGTAGACTCATTCATATTTTTTAATACCACTTAAATCCATAGATTGATAGTGAACATATCTTCGACCATTCACATCTGCCTTTTTTTAAAAATAAACACAGTGTTTTCAAAAGGGCTGGATTTTCTCCACCTGTCTAATTATTTTCTTCATGTTTCGTATGGTATCGATAATTTATACAGTATGACGATTTCATAACTAGTGATATTTTTTTAAAGAAAAACAATACTGTGTTTTCTGTTTTAATTTGAATTAAAAGAAGCCTAAGATATGACTCATTCTACACTGATTAATCTGATAGGACGCAACCAAAGTACGGCTGATCTTCAATTGAACATTCTTCGAGATTATTCATACAATTAATGAAACATGAACATTTTTATTTTGCCATGATAGTTTACCTGAAAAGAAAGGTTTTTATGTAGATGATTAATGGTAATTAATGATAATAATAATGATTAATTAATTTTTTTTCCACTGATGTATAGATGATTAAATGGGCGATTCGAATGAACTTATTAGAGTTGATATTTGAAAAACGTGGATGGAGACTATGCCCTCTTATGAAACAAGCTCATTCCAGCAATAAACGGAAAAATGTAGTAAATTGAATTCAAAAAGATGTGCACGATGAGGAAAAATTGAACTGAATGAGATAGAAAGTTTTTGTTCTAGCAATAAATGATCGACCAACTAAATCAATGATTTGTCAATCCGTATAATGAATGAAAGTACTTTATCGTGAATTTTTTTTTCTTTTTCCTTTCAATTATGTATGTAATCAACAGGAAAACTTACATTTTTGACAACGCATTTCATTGGCTTTAAATTTCTTTTAATGTGAAAGTCTTATGCATGACATACCTAAATATGCAAATTTTTGTAGTTTACTATTAAACTTTGTAGAATTTGTAACACAGAAATATAGAGTGACAAAGCTCATCCAATTCGTTATGTTGCTGAAGTGTCAGTATTCTGTACTTTGTCATGCCCGCGGGATTGGATGATATCCCATAGCTGGATAACTCGCAGCAAGTTAGTAGGGATTCGCATCGATCCTCCTCAATTAAGGACGCAAGCTATAGCGTCGAATTCGAGAGTGTTGACAACACGAGCTGCGTGTGAAAATGATTCCAACGATTATGGATGGAAAATAAAATTCCTAATAGTTTTAGCTTTAATAGGTCTAATGAAATAGAATTATTATGTTAATATTAGTTGCGTATATATATATATATATATATATATATATATATGTTCATATGATATACATTTATGAAACAATATGTAGAAAATCAAAATAAAAGAAGTTTTTTGCAAATCTGAAAATGAGAGGAAATATTTGTTAGGCTGACTAGCAACAATAATGTTATATCTATAATTATGTTTTGATATTAATTCAAAAATCATGTATGTAATGAGCCTTATTTTGTTTAATAATTGAAATGGTAGATGTGCTGTATTATCTTAAATAAATATTCTTTGTCCAAATATCTTTTAAATTTCATGGAAATTATGCAAAAACAGACCATACCACACTGGAAAATTGCAACTAATTACGCACGCAATATGGTCTTTTCCATAATTAAAAACGAACAAAAATTTTTAGAAGCTTGCAAGAAGTGCTGAAGGTTCAGCTCGCTACTATGCAGTATATAATGACGCGCAGGTTAGAATTTGTTGGCTTTCAAACCATTTTTGATCAGCATTTATTTCCTTAGAATTTCGTTATTATTATTATTATAATATTATATATCCTTTCTACGCTTAAAAAACACAGAAATTAAACAAATTCAATTTGTTCAGAAACACATCCAATATGTTTTTATGCGGCTCACTTAATAATCGACTGGTATTTAGTTCACGATGCCTCGTGATAAGTCATTTTGTTCTGAATTTGAGCGCATGCTCAACGACTCAGACGTGAAAACGGTATCGAATTCGGCTTCCAGAACATCGGGCGTACATGTCAGCATCGAAGCGTATCGATGCGGTATACATTATTACGTCGAGCGAAAAAACTCCAAGCTATATAATTACCTTTTGAAGAGAATGTTTATTTTTTGTTGCAACCCACAATATTATCATAGTCGATGTCATTAACCTGGTGTGAAAAACTTCAAATTACGAATTTTGTTACCTGCTTACAGATCCAAAAGTAATTCGAGACTTCAGCTGGACTGGTGCCGAAAATATTGAAAAGACAATGGCTGAAAACGAACGGTTGATAATAGTTTATCATTTCATCATTCTGAAATCTGATAAATTTTTGCTCTAAATTCTAAAGTTAATGAACGCCTACCTATTTGTATATCTCTTAATTTTTCAGAACTTATGAGACAATGCGGCATCAGTTCATCGGTACATATAGTGGTGTGACCCGAATGTATCCTCGTAAGTAAATTGAACCTAAGAAAAGTAAACGCTCACTGGATACTGTAAGTTATCGCGTTTAAGGTAGGTATTGGCGGGTCGAACCTGCACCCATCACTATCGATTTGTTCGATCCAAAATTTCGTCCATGGTTTGTCAACGCCGAATCCGCACCAAAAGACATAGTATTTCTAATCGACTAGTAAGTAAATAATGTATTTAATTTCTACTTGAATCATCGAGTAATTCCCAATAACGTTCGAGTTTCACCAAAAGACCAAGGTAAGATATTAACAACGAAGTAACACAGCTTTATGATCCTAATACCTATCATCAGTATGGAATGGTATTAGTGTACTTTGGATAGTATAGCAAAAATAATTCCTACTAATAAATGTAAACGGAACATAGAGAAATGTAAAATACTGCTCCTGAATCCTTAAGAGAAGGGGTATGAAGTAGCCATTGTGGTGCATGATTCCCTTCTTAGACAATTCATCAAATATTTCATACCTATGCAAGGGCTCGGTTCAGTGGTACGGCCGATGCACCATATGCAAGGGCTCGGGTCAGTGGTAGTCGGTTTGCTCCAAACTTGAGTAGTTGCACCTCAAACTTGGGTAATTAAACCGTAGGTTCGTTCTGCGTTGAAGATGTTGAAGATTGAATGAAGATCACGGAGTTGAGTGCGCGCCTTCGTTAGGTGTTGAGCAGCTACACTAGGTTTTACCCAGTTGACAGTCGACCTCCAAACCTCAAACTTGGGTAATTAAACCGTAGGTTCGTTCTGCGTTGAAGATGTTGAAGATTGAATGAAGATCACGGAGTTGAGTGCGCGCCTTCGTTAGGTGTTGAGCAGCTACACTAGGTTTT
>KN717143.1:0-19630 GCA_000816705.1 Dictyocaulus viviparus | reverse complement strand
TCAACACCTTCTAACAAAGGCGCGCACTCAACTTCCGTGATCTTCATTCAATCTTCAGCATCTTCAACGCAGAACGAACCTACGGTTTAATTACCCAAGTTTGAGGTGCAACTACTCAAGTTTGGAGCAAACCGACTACCACTGAACCCGAGCCCTAGCATAAGACTTTCGTATTTTTCTCATCACTTTAATGTTAGCCATCAGAAATTAACGATAATAGTAGGTATTAAGCTTCATTTTTTTCGAAAAAAAAAGATCTGAACAGAATTCTTACCTTATTGTCCTTTATGTTATTATGAAACCGATCATACAAACTCGATGGAGGTGTGCTAAGTCTAATGTTCTTCTGATTCGTTTTTTATGTTTCCGTTCAACATTCTGGAAGTGACAAGACGTTAATATCCGGAATAACAATATATTAAATGTAATTTGTCTAATAGATTGCCAAATTTTCTAGTAATTAAGCTCAATATGCCGAATTGTTGTGATTTTCGTAATCATTGTTCATTTTAGGTAATTTGAAGTGCATAGCTTATCATAAAGATAGTAGGCTACTACCTAAAGCAAAGAAGAGTTCAGTGAAGCGGATTCGTAGCGAATTTTTCCGTTCACTCAAATAGTTAATAGACTTGCCCAACGTAATGGGCAAGATCGACATCTGCAGAGTTTCTCGAGGTTTCTGTTTGTATCATTCATCGAAAATAGAAAAACAAGGTATGCAAATATGGGAACTGTGTCCAAATTTCATCCAAGAAATTTGATAATTGTACGAAATTTTCACCTGGTTCTCTTGTATTTTATCATGACATTGTTCTTGCAAGCCGGATGAAAGTATGCTAGGATTCAATGCTCTGATTGTTTGAGGTTTCTGTTTCCATCCAAGACTCTGAAGCTAACTATTAATTGATTTTTTAATGTTATTTGTCTTACTAACATATGGAAAAGGATTTTCTTCGCAACAGAATCTCATAAACAATGCAGTGAGTGTAAGGAAAAATTTTTGGTGCAAAGCAATTTTGTTTATCGGGATTCATCCGTATCATTGCAACATATTAAGTCTAAAATGATGAAACCTTAATCTTTCGATACTTTAACTAACTTTCAACTTTAAATTCGATTTTAAGGCATTTAATTTTAAAATTCGGATTGGAGTTCAGTATCATAGATCTTATCATGTTTGATGAATGTAGCGGGCAATCTGCTGCAATTAAATTAAACTTATAAAATTGACTTCGAGCCGATGCTACACATTGAAATTGTACGAAAATATGTTTTTCACAATTGGATTTTTTTCGTAAAAATTACTTGTTGCATAATTATTTATTTTCTCTCAAAAATGGTAACTAATTTGTCATTGTAATTTATATCTTCAATAATTCTGAGTCAATCACAAGGCTTATAACTTCAGGTGGGACTCAATGGATATCTCCCGCACCTAGAGATCTTCAATGGATATCTTTCCAGCACTCGCAGTCTAACCTTGATCTGATGAACCGATATCGGCATTACACCCAGTTAAGCTGATGATTGCTAATTTACCCATTGTATATTGTGTTATTTAGTAGAGCGTTAAACTGTTCCATTGATTAGAAGATTGACTGAAGATCTCGAAAGTGCATTTGATAACACACGTCGAACTTTTGTAGATAGAGTTCGAATCCTGCTTGAGATATCTAAATTTGGTGTCTGATTTGGCATTACTGGGAATCATTGCTTAGTTCTTAAATCATTGCTTAGTTCTTAATTTTTTTATTTTGAGAAAAGTTGACATCACGTATGTTTTCTCCATTCTAATTCCACTACACATTCATAAAGACATAAATAAGACACATGTAGTATAAGATGATGAAGCCTCACCTGGTTGCTTTGCACTTCGCCATAGAACTGTGAATGCAAACTGATTGGAGATGTGTTAGGTTCAATTCCTTTTGTTGTTTGAGGCTTTTGTTCCGGTTGAATTTTCTGGAATTATTCATAAGTTTATGCTATTGCTACCCAGTTGCTTCGATGGATCGTTTTCATACATAGTGCGCGTCTCAGCATTTGTTTCGTTCTCGCATGACTTTCGTCCATGATGGTGTTGCTGGTGTAGTTTTAGTTCCCTCAATTCCTGAGATTTCGTGGCTCATGTGTTTTCATGGTCTTCACCACAGGCAGTCGCTGGCTTTTATGGATTAGTGGAATATGCGCCTTGTGAATTCATTCGACCAGGACGGTGGTATTTTTGATAAGCTCGATCTCGGCTGAGTTTCCATGTCAAAATTGAAATCCTACCAACACCTTCCAGTCACGTTGAGGCAATAAATCATCTGTGATGAATCATTGTCTTCAATGGTGATTATTTAAATAGTATGTAGCGAAGAATTCTATTTATAATTGAAAAAAATAAAAACGAAATAGAATCAATTCTATTGTGATCGAGTGGTATTGCATTGATGCGCTTTATTATGGTAGTATACGACCATCTACAATGAAAAGGAGTTCGATGCAAATTATATATCAAGTTTATAATTCAACAAATTTTGACTATGAGATCCTTTTTCTGGAAATAATTAGTTAATTCGACTTACATCATTATTAAAATCGATTTAGTCACCGCCCCACACAAATTTTGATATGGTTGAACAAGGCTGTACTCTTTTTCTTATAGGTGTCAAAAATTTTGGCGAAATGTGCAGGAATCGAACGAATTCCTCACCTGATTGCCTTGCATTTTGTCAAGAAGTTTTTCGTGGAAACTGGATGGAGGTGTATTAGGTTCCAATCTTTTATTTCTGAGGTTTTTCCTACTTTCAAAGTTCTGGAAAATTACAAGTTTTTTCTCAAACAGAGCAGAATGCTAAACACCGAGAAAAATTAAATTGCAGCGTAGTTTTTAAAAAATGGAGCTGTAGGGAGGCTTGTTTTTCCACTGAATTAATTTGAAATTATGAAATATTTTATCTAACCTGAATAACATCTAATTCAATTAATTAAATCGTTTGCTTATAAGCACCTTGAATTTTGTAGTGAAAATTATGGCATTTTAAAAAACGTACTGCTCAAAAATAAAATTTATGAACATCTAGAAAATGATGCAGAATATTGATTCAAAACAACCATGAGGGAATCTTCTGGTAATTTATTCTATTAGGCGTCAAAATACCCTGCTTATGATTAGTCATGTTTTGGAAAACTATTTGGTGTGAACTTGATGAGTAATGAATGACTGGAGCAGGTCTTACAAATACTGGCTTGAATATATCATCTGGATTCTTAATGATCATTAACAGATTGTAGCCGGCTCAATTAATTCTTCCATTTCGTGTCAGACTCATATCTTTTCAATAGCCCAACGAGTTCAGCTCTATTTCTAAACTCTTCGATCGCTCACGTAGGTTGGGATTTGGATTTTCTTTCTCACGTGATGCAAAACACATTGAGTGTCACCTTATCGATAGCATGTTGTATTACGCCTAGAGATCTTTCCTCCCTATTGTAGAAAAGAAATTTCCGACACGGTTGTTAATGCTGGAAGAAACGCAGTGAAAAAGAAGTAATCCAAAAGCTTTACATTCTCTTCACGAGTGTCTTATCCTTGTGCTTATTTCTGGTACTACAACGTTCATTGTGTTGACTTCACAACCTATATGCAGATCGCTTGAGCATACCAGGATATTTTTTCCATTAACACTAAACTAGGTGTCAACAACATTCACGCTTTCCGTGAACTTTAATGCAATTAACACAATATACTAGCGAAACGAAGGTGGTGATGTTGTTGTCTGTTTATTTACAATCCTGCATCATTAACTATGTAACTTCTCGGATGTTGTTTTCAAAAGTGACTGTAAATAGTTTCGGCGAAATGGTATCATCTTGTAAAACTATTCTTCTTGTGCTTATGACAATTTTGTAATAGAAGCGAGAAATCTCGGTTCCAAATTCTTGTTAACATTAGTTTCATGGTTTTCGTTCAACACCAACACCATTGACTTGTCATTTTGCATTCTAACGGAAAGCTTATGAAAATCTAACACTGTATACTGTTTAGGAATGGCGCTTTATTCTCTGGCTGTTTTGACGAAATTCTGCCTGCCTGTCTGCATTCTGTACAATTCTTTACCGATAAAATAGCATGTTTGATTTGGGAAGGAAATACTTTTGCAAAGTTATAATCGTCTTCCCTCCTTTCATCGAGCAAACCAATTTTGGCATGAAAGAAAACTTATAGAATTCGTGCATGATTCTTTTCATTGCTTCTTTTGACAGCAGTGAATGTTATACCTCAGCAGAAAGCAGTCATCGTAGTTTTGTGATTGGTGAAGCTTCGTAGTGAGTTATAGACGCTTTTTTCATCCTGATTAACGTCATCGGTTTTATGGCTTGTTTGCAAAGCTTTTCAAGCGGTTTCAAAATTAGTGGAGTTCTGGTTGTTTTTGTCAAATTTAAATTTTTTAAAAAATCCACCTACTGTGACATAAACTGCTAAATGAACTGACGGTACGTTGTTAAAAGCCATCTAAATGTAAATTTTGATTGATGTTAGTCTTCAGACTTCTCCAAACAAACTGTAGCTTTATCTCTTTCACGCTCGACGACTAATCTAGCAGAAACAAGGTAATGTTCAAATCCCGTATAAAACCTTGAAACAGAAGCGACACCTGTTAAAGAAAATTTGTTTATCATAACGTGAACGCTTAGATATACATTTATTTTTTCATTAAAATTCAGTGGTCTCAATGTAGCATTTTTCACGCGTTCTTCTGAGTTCAATCCCCGTGTAAAAATTATTAGTTATGCCCGTGTAGAATGTGTAATCTTCCATTTAGAACTTTTCCATGCCCATATAAAGTGCTTTGATTTCGTATTCATTTTCTGCTTTTGCAACGTATACGATGATGAATGTTAAAGCTGGTATTGGAGCACATCTTTTCAATCTTGAACATCCGTTTGGGTTTATTAGATATCCAAATGAATCGTACTTCATAACCAAGTTCGAATAAACAAATACAGCAACGCCACTGCACCTGTGTTATCGCTTGTTCTGTGAAGCAGTTCTTTTTCCACTTTTACAAACAACGTATGGTGGCTAGTATTTTTTCGTTTTGGCCAGTTGTACAATGGTGATTTTATCATCATTCATCCGAAGAACTTTTATGAAGGATTCTAATATATATGCGTTACTGCGTAATTATAACAGAATGTGATCTTGTGATCTCTCACTATGCATATATTGTCTTGATATCATATTCATCCTATAATATTGGTCCTAAACTACTGGTTGACTTACACACGCATGCATTTTGTAACTATGGGCGAAAATTACTGTATGCGTTCACGTTCATCCACCTTTTCTATTGATTGAAATGTTTTGTTGTCGTACTCCCGGCGAAAGATTATGGTTATTCACCAATTCATTGGTTATTATTTAGTTACTATAAAAATCTAATGACTTAAGTTCTTGGTTGTCACAATCTATCACCGTATCCATTAGTATCGATTTCTAACACAGCGATTCATTGGAAGGATGCTTTCTGCTTTTTTTTTGGAATGGGATGGAGAAATGGTGCAGATCTGAAAGGTAGTCAGTGCTACAAGCAAGTAGTGGTTGTTGTTTGACTCATTAGATTATGGCAGCTGAGGATGAAGCAGATGATCTATTTCCATAATGCTCAAAGTTTCGAGACGTTCACTGTGTTGAAGAAGTAAATTTATACTCAGTTAAAAACGCAACGGGCTTGGAATACTATGTGAAAAAGTATTTTGTTCTATAATTCACTTTGAAAACAAACAAAAAGATTTTAATATATAAAAAATTTCTTGTAATAATTCGATTATCATGTTGCCAGGACTATAGTAAGCACAGTGGGAAGAGGGGCTACAGCGACACGCGGATTTAATACCATATAAACGGGTTTCACTTTAAACTCATGCACAACAGCTTTTCCATCTCCCAGGGGTCGGTATATGTTACCAGAATAATCCTAGAAGGTAGGCAGCTCTAAATTGTCAATAGATTGTTTCTTTCAAATCTTCCAATACACCATTTTCATTCAAACACTCCCAATATAATATCGGAACGAATGGGAGATGCATCCCCGCAGGAAGATAGATTATGTCCATGCTCATTCTTATCTTATTACGTCGCTTTCTAATGGAGAGCAAGAATATTTTTATAATAAAATATTGTTATCTGCCGATGAATCACTTCTGAATACATGGTTTTGTCTTCTGGCTCGACATCAGGCTGTGTCATGTCCTCGCGACGCCATGTTCCATCGAAGTTGCCCGGTAATGTCGTATCTTCCTAAATTTTTAAATTTTAGATTTTCTACATTGTTTACTGGGAATTTCTTAATAAATAAATATATATTCGATTGTTGCTTCATCAGAATTTTTTCTACTTTAAAATTCAGTTATTAACTAAAGCTGTGGTACGTTGAATAATGTTCTCGTAGCTTTAGCTATAAAATCACACTATTCCTGCGGACTAATCAACTGAGAGTTAGAGTATATCGTCGTCATTTAAGAGCAACTATGCTTTATATACATACATTGGAGATCACTTAAAAAAGATGACATCACCAAGTTTTGCCTACTGCTCTTGCCGATCGCTCTGTAAGCTACTAGCTTAAACTAATGAATGCAGTACAAGTTGTGAAAGTCATATCGCTTTGGCCGACCTGTAATTACAGAAAAAGATGCCCTGCTCTAAGTATATAAAATGGGCCACCCCAAAGCGATGAAGGAGACCTTATGCAGTGAATCACACCGTTTGCGAAGATGTTCTGCGAATTTACATACAGGACTTTCTCAAATATCACTGATTATAAGTCTTTGGTTCATGAGAACAACACATGCAACGTATACTATCTGCTTTAGTCACACATCAACTAGCTCACTCAAAGCCAGAATTCTGTTTTAGGGAAATAGTGTTTTCAAATCTCTCATGAAAACGAGTTTTTTGCTAAGGAAATACTCAGCAACGAGCGAACAAACACTGCTGACGTCTGCGGGAAACAACTACGGAAGTTTGCAGCAGCAGTGCTAGAAAACGTCCAAAACGATTGTGTCGCCCTTTTCTAGTATATAGCTCGGACCCACATTGCTAGGTTGACTGGCTGCAATTTGAAGAAACTGTGCTTAACCATATAACATTCATATTCCATCAGTGGATTATCATGTCTTCCGCTTCCTGGATTGCCATCTGAGAAAGAAAAGTTGAATGACTGCATCCAACTTTGAAGTAGTTTCTTTAATTCTCAGCATCTTTCCTCCTGGAAAACATATAATCTTAGCAGGACAAATGGATGCATATAAATAACCAGGTCAATAAATATGACCAGATTTGCGATTGATTACCGGCAGAGTCGAGCAAGCACCGGTAAAACCTCCAGTTTTCTTTATCTGAGGCAGGTTAGTTTAATGAGTTCTTTTAGCTCTAAGGATGAGTTGAACATCATAATCCATTCCTAGGGTTTTATCGAAAGGATTTACCATCGGTCTGGTGGTCTTCCTGTAGTTCGTTTTATTCCTTTCAAGTTTCCTTCTTCCACACACCCTTTGTGATACGGTGAACTCCAAGCACCACCTTTTCGAAAGAGCGTTAAGTTGCACTTGCTGATCGTTCACCCTACTTTCGTAATGTCCAACCATCCGAAGCATACTTTTAGGCAGAAAAAAAACTCGCGTCAAAAATGTGGTCTTGAAGCATTGACTTCATTGTCTTCTTCACCACGTCTTCGATGCTTTTATATGTCTCCCAAGCTCTCTCGGTTCCTTCAACTAAGCCCTGGTGCTATGTCGCTCATCATATTGATCTCACAACCTAGATACACGTAGTTCAAGCATTCTGAGATGTTTTCTCCGTTGAGTATGGATGAGACATCAGAAGCGTATCCGTTTTCTATAAATATCGTCTTTTTGAGATTTAGTTTAAAGCCGATTTCCCCACAAACTTTCTCGTCGGCTAACATTTCTTTCATTAGCTCGATGTTTGGATCAATTAATACATCGTCGGCGAAAGGTAGCAAAGTTGCCATTCGTCAACTTTCACTCCCATATCTTCCCATTTTTATTTTCACATGAAGTATTCAAGAGTAGCTGTGAAAAGCTTTCGCTAAATAATATCGTCTTATCGAACCCCTCTGTAGTTGAGCCAATGGACCCTGAAGGCTTATGCGCCGTTAAGGTTTAAAGGTGCGTGTAGGACTTGTGTGTATTGAGTATTGAGACGATCGATAGAGACTTTTCGGGGTCAAGTAGATGAGGTCCATTATTTTTACTGCGTTTTGCTATTAGATCCCAATGAGTGTACTAGAGTTCATTTGTTGGAGACTACCCCTAATCTAATCCTTTGTACTTCCTAGTTGTTCAATTGCGGGTTTTTGGCGAAATTGATACAGTCTCCATAGGTAGAAGTACGCACGATACACAGGATACAGTCTCCATAGGTAGAAGTACGCACGATACACAGATGTACTTATGTGAATACAGAAGGTATATGGCTCAGCCAGCACAGCAGAATCAAGGAGGCCATTCTCAGAATCCACCCACATATCAAGAAAATTGCGCGGTTGCTTTTGATTCGCTATTCATCTCTATCTGTAACCCAGGGTCGCGCTACTTAGTCTCAAGACCAACCGGATTAAAATTTCTTAAAAATGGAAATACGTGGATTGTTATTATTTTACTTATTCATTTGGAGACCTACATACAAACTTCGACAAATCAGTGGCTGAAGCTGTAGCTGCATCTGATGATCTTATGGAAGGGGTGGCAGCCCTGAGGCTGAAGTAAACCCTGTTAATATAATCATATTGATCATAGTTTTATGTTTGGATGATTTGCTTGCATAATTTGATTTGTTGAAGGTGTTGAAATATTAAGAAAATTATGAAACGCATCATATGTTTTCTCTACGGAAGCAATATTCTAGAATGTTTCAGATGTATGTATCTACCTAATGTGATCAGTATGACACGGTTCGGCAGCAAAATTACAGCCACTTGAGTGATAGAATTCTTAGTCATTAGAGAAAAATGGTTGAGGCGATTATGCAAATAGTGACTGTACTGTTTGGTAATATATACATATCTCATTATGCACATGAACATATTTAATTTCATCTTTGTTGTTGCCTCTTTAGGTAATGCTGGAGTTTGGTATATTGAAGGAATAAAACAACACGAGCACATGCTAATGTTTCGGTAGTCAATTTATATCCTTCTAAGGATAATGTTTGGTTGAATGGATCACGCAATGGTGTTGACTTCTTAGGCTTTGAAGAAGATGAATGATTCCGCCAAAACAACCTATGTTTATGTCGTATTGTGCCTTCAATAAAACGCTATATGCTAACTATCGATGTTGCTTAACAAGAATACAATAAAGTTGTTTAATTGAAAATACAAATGTTAAGGTATAACCTATTTTGGAAGTCATTCAAATTCACACTAGTTGGTCATTAGATGCATATACTCTACCACAGCTTACCGCTCGCTGAGTAAGTATGGTCCATGTTTACATGTTTCGTAGAAGGTTATTTATAAGCATTTCGACATTGTTCAGTTCGACAGTTCGAGGCGTGCAGGACTAAAGACTCGTGTACCGATTTACTACACACGGTGAGCGTCAATATGTTTTGCTAGTACTGACAATATTCATTGGCCAGTCAACACATTTGTTGCGTTGAATAAACTTCCCTATCCCCTACCAGTCCATATTCATTCCAACGCCAATGACGCCACTACAACAATGACGTTTCCCATAATTCCAGTAATTACGAGTAATAAGTGAACTGAAATTTTTTTGGCTATAAAATGTATAGAGCACTTTTTTTTTACGGACTCGAATATTTTGCAAATTTCAACACTAAAAATATTTTCGCATAGTTTTAGAGTTCACACACGAAAAGCGACTTGAGAGATTCTTTGTTGACATACTTTTTGTGTTTTATCGATATTTCCATCATTCAACATTCCGGAAATTCTCAGCAGTGATTGCGAAGCTTCATCTTGTGGCACCTGTTGTTTAATAAGCTTATTTCTTCCACATTAATATTCTTCGAACATTTTTTATATTTTAATAGCAGTATTGTTTGGCTTGCTGACATCAAATGAATGGAAATGAGAATAAATTGCCTAACAAAAAAAGTGGCAACGAGTTAACAATATTTCCTATTGTGAGGTGTGTGGAATGGAATTGCTTCTTATACATAAATCTATAAATCATTGATTTTCTTTCAGATATTTTCCCATACAGTCAAACTTTGTTGCATTTTGTATCGTTTATTGCGTCATCTATCGTACAATTCATTTTATAGTAAATAAACATGAATAATTCAAAAATATTCCTTTAATTTTGTGCTTTAAATACATTTCTGTTGATTTTATGTCTAATGTAAAATTATTAGCAATGAAAAGCGTTAATAATTGAACTGATACCGTATCGTTTTGATTATTTGATTAGTATGAAACATCTCTTGAAAACTTCGATGCTGGAACGTACTTAAGCTACGTGACAGCTTGATTGTTCAATTCATGAGTAATAAACATAAATATTGATCAATTTCTACCAATAATTAAGTTCGCAAATAAAATATGACATTTTTAGTGATTGAATAAAATTCGTAGTACCTTGTACATTTTTAAACGAACTCGTGGCATAAACACGCAATGATGATAAAGCATTATGCCTATCACGAAAATCATCATTTCAGCAACGTAAACACTTACAGCAACAATCTAAAGTAGGTTAATTTTTCTTCACGATTTCAATATCTCATTTTAGTTTCGGATAGCGGATTTCGTTGGGACCGCCAAGCAAATTCGATGAATCACTTGGCGTTTTAGTTTGATTAGATTCTAGAAAACTTTCTAGACACTATACGTATAAACAATAGTTCTATAACTTAGCCGATTATAAGTTCATCGGCTTTACTTCTTCTGCGTTGTTACTCTACATACAACTCATCCATCACAGTAGTAGATAGCACTGAGTACAAAATATTCAATCCTGTTAGGAATTTGTCTTCCACATCTGACGTAACAACCGTCATTTTGATTACACACCTTTTCTCGTCAAATTTGAATGATTTCGTTATTGAGCATCTAATGAAGTTTAACTAAGGTCTGTTATGGTTTCGTTTGCCTACTATGATATCTAGATGGAAGCTATGATTAGCATATTCATTTATCTTAATATGAGTCTAGCCATCATAATTATTTTTCTGAATCAGTATTTCCGTTGAGTACTTGACTTTCAATGAACAGACCCAGTCAAAATTGCGATGATAATGAACTAGCTGATTTGGAAGATGATTTCACAGAACTTTCTAGTAAATCAACTGTAACATTTTTCTATACTCACCCAAAAATGATGAAATTGAAACCACCATTCATCGTTAATCATGACCGACACTATTTCAGACTTCACTATATTGCAGTCAGCGTCAGTCAGCACAACGTTCAAAAAAAAAAATTCTACCGATACCCGAAAAGGTCTTATTTTCGGTGTAGTTGTTGAATGAGATCATCCAAATAAATCGCAGTCTAAAAATTGGCCTTGTTCAACTTCATTACAATCTGCTACATTGATAATTTAGAATAATTTTGTGCTATATCAGTCTAAAATTTCAGTAATATTTCTATTGTTGTATAATTTGATTTTCCATCTCGTTTGAGAATTACACTCCATTTAAAAAGGTGATTCGCTACCTTCCTGACAAAATTCCGCAGCATTAGGCTCATCATACTCATGAGTCCGGACCGATACGATAATCGATCAGTCAAATTAGTGCAATACTCTCCTCCTCAATCGCAGTTGTCACTTGTCATTGATTAATGGCTCCGTACATGAACGCTTCGTCTATTCCATAATCACCTTAACATCTTAACTACTCTTTATCCATTTTTATCTACTATTATTTATCCACTACTACTACTATCTCTTCACTATCATGTCATACATTAAACTGCTTGGTCTCGATAGCGCATTCGCACTTATCTACTTCTGCATAGTCTGCCTTATCCAATCCGAATTTATCGTATATTATATTATACTTTAACAAGTATTCGTCCTAGCTAGTTATCGTGTTATATTACTATTATGCTAAGATTTAATTGTCAAATTTTGAGATGCCATTACTCAATATGTGATCTACCAAACGGCTAACGAACCCGAATCAATACATTAAGACCATGTTTGTATGCATCGATGCAATCACAGATTATTTACACTATACAAATTTTCCTCAATTTTCCTCCTACTCTCCCTACTACTACAAACAAGTTCATCATAGTCAATAATTTATCACTAGTGTTGTCGACATTCATCATGTGTGTTCCGATGAATTGAAGTTATTCTAATGCTACTTAATGGGAATATATGTGCCTTCCATGACATTATGAAGGTTCGAGGTAGAATTCGACATTGATTCCTCACTTATTAACACAACAACATTAATAGACAATACAACACTTCATACTACCTATACTCTATACTACCGAGGATCTGTGATCCATAGCATATTGTTTCGATAATAAAGCAATTAGATAAGATAATTCTTCATAAGGGGCACAGTGGCTCAGTGGTGGAGGTGCCGCAGTGACACGCCGGCCCAATCAGTTCGCGGCCGCCCCCAGGCCTACCAAGCCCACCATCCCTCTGGGATCGGTACCAGAGGAATCTGGGTAAGATAACTTACACTGACTTGGTGAAAAGTGGTCAACTCAAGTGATGGTATAGACCAAGCACGCATTCAACCATCTCCACGATATCACATGAATGTTGAACATGAATGCGTTGGCCCATCCCGCCACAAGGAATTGATCAACGCCAACAATTATCTTATATTATCTTATTTTACAACACTCCATTGATATTTATTTTCTTTTGTTAGTAGTTATAGCTATGAAATTACTTACAGCATTTATTATCTATGTTGTTAAAATAATTTATGAATCCCAAATACATGTGTAATAATTGCCAATGACGAACCGACAACTTGATCTGCACAATCGCCCACTAATATGTGTTAGTTCTCAATACATTCATCACATTGTACGGGTGGTAGTACGGATGATAGTTTTCCTAGAATTATAGCACGTACATATGGATCGATATTTAGTACTTACGTACCTTCCAATATGACCACGTATTGTATTAAACTGATAAAATTATTGCAAATTATGATTTTGATAACTGATTTTACAGTTTTTATATGAGCGCCAACACATTTTGCCGCCAACCACACAGAATTGACACTTAACGATTTCTTTTTCTCTTATCTATGACAGAATTGAATTCATTTTACACTACAACTATCTAAAATATCATAGTACGAAATAATGCTGTCATACATGTCATGTGGTATCATTAGGAAAGAGCACAAAAACAAAAACCTAATGCATATGAGTGTGAGCAATATAGAAAAAGATTCAGTTAAACAGATGATCTTATTTATCTCCAGTCAGTAAGTTCATCTCACTAAACGCGACCATGTTTTTAACGCCAGTAACTAACAGACATTAATTGATAGATCAGAGTAATGAGCACTCTTCCAAAGGATTCAGTTCTCTGATCGGTCGATACTGAGCTAAGCATGTTGAATCCACTTCTACTAGCCACAACCACCACACGATTATTGAACATAATCCATTTCATTATAAACACAAGTTTCATCAACCTCACTCGCTACTCATCAAGCTACCTTCAAGATTATTGCTTATACAATTAGATCTTAAGATTATCTCTGCTTTATATGAGTACTCATTCACTACTGTTTGCTTACTCTTAATAAGTAGGTAATGTAGTAATAAAATTGCTGCTGTTATCATTTTGTATCTATAATAATACTCAGTTAGTCGCCAAACTTGGGGCCTCAGTCAGGACTCGAATCCGCATCGACATATGGTACGATCTGACACTTTGTCGACTGTACTACCGATGTCATCGTCCTGCGATCACTTATTGCTTCACTTATTCCCGAATGGATGTCTTATCAACATGCCCGTTAACGGGTTCAATTTGGTAAGCCGATATTGGCATTACATATAATGAGGATCCACGTTTTGCAATTAACTTAGCACTATCACGGATATGAGAACACCATTAGAACAAATCGTAGTCGAAAAATAAAAATACTATGGGGATTATTGTGTTACTGTCATAGATAAAGGTTTAATAACCTGTATATGTGGTATTTATAGAACCATTTACAACTGTTCTTTCTACTAGAACGTAGAACATTATAAACCCAAATTCTCTATTGAATCACAACTCCCGCGTAGCCGCACCGATCCTACCACAAAGGAAATTATTATTCAACCGAACCGCATCAAAGTCAGCAAAAACGGCACAATCCAGCTGACACTATAAAGCATTCACTGCCAAGTAAACTACCTTTACATTCAAACATTTACAATATTGAGTACATAATGACATCAAAAAAAAAGAGCTCTTGATTGAATCATAGATTTTATTGTTGTGTAAGAACTAAATGCTTCGATAACATGATGTAAAGATCATGAAGCACAAGCAAAATATCATATCAATAGATTGAGTAATATTTTCTACCTAACTCATGTTCATGTACGATAACAATAAACGGTAGTTCCAGAATATTATACATTCTAAGATGATCTTTTACAGAAATAAGTTTTTATATGTGGCCAAGGACGGTACTTTTGCTTTTAAAAAAGAAAAAGGTAGAAAAGTCGCTTATTTTTTTGTTGGCTTCAAATGATCTCCATGCTTATTAAGAAGGCCGGCTCGTAGAAGTTCAACCTCATCCTTTACTGGACAAGGGAATGGCGGCGGTGGTACGGCTATCTAAAAAATAAATAATGTTACTGTTTACCATGAAGTAAAATACTCTATCAACAGCTCTATTGCCTGTCGTTAATATAGGTTAGAAATGAATGTAACAAAAATTTACAGTACAGATCTTGAACATTGGTGACTAGATTAGATTTCAAGGCTTCTAATTTTCAAAGCGAGACGGTCATATCATTTCTGGTGAGTGGCTAACGAATTACTTATCAGTAGAAAATATGAGAAAAGCAATAAGATGTGTAAGAATAGCTGCAGCAACACGTGTGGCATTTGAAGTTAAGATAAGATATGCTTTAGTGTTTATCAATTCCCACTGTGGTGCGCGCATACGCACTCCTGTAAAGCGTGATTTCATAGAGCTGATTGAATGCAAATCTGATGTATACAGTGACTTTGGTTGATCACTCTTCACCAAGTCAGTGCTCTTCATCTTACCTAGATTTCTCTGGTACTGATTTACCGACGACAGAGTGATGGTGGGCTCCGTAGGCTTGAAGGCAACCGCGAAACTGATTCAGCCCAACGTATCACAGTGGCATTTTCACCACTGAGCCACACGTCTTCTTCAGTATATAGTATAGCCACAGTGGGTAAAATATCATCTAGAAGTCGTTTGTTTAAAATTACAACATGTTTAGCGCATTGACAAAACCTGAATGCGAGCTATGGAGCCGGACACCCCAATGAATGAATGCGTGGATATATTAACAGTAGTAGAACGCGAACCCTAGCAGTGATTATCAAACTCTGACGTCTGTAGACGCGTGTTCGAGTCCCGGTTGAGATTCCGAGTTTCGCGGTTAACACAACATTGTTACGGAAGTGTTAACAGTTCTCACAGTGATTCATGTGTAAAGTAATGTGGACGTAGGTTAAGCATTCAGAACGCTCACAATACAATGGCACCTATCGTCTATAGAAATTTAATGTGAATCATGCTGAATAGGATTCGCAGCACATTAGACGAAAAAGTAGAATACATAAAAAAATTAAAACAGACATCTAGATGGCAAATATTAATACTTAGTCCACCATTAAGAAATCCAACGTGCAAAAATACGATCTGCGAGTAGTTATTGATATTTGCGTGATAATACGCATATTTTAACAATGAAATGTTACGAATTTTCAAACTAAGAAAAATAAGTTCTCTGCGGGATATTCGCAAAATTTTACTGAGAAGATTTCGGTTTTAATTTTATGAAAACAATTTCTAACAGCATAATACTACTGTAGAATTCTGCAAAGCTGTAAGGGTCATCAATTTATACGACTTCGAATATTTCTTTTAGTTACTGTTCTTTACTTGGTATTTTGATGTGGAAAAATTCTAAACCAATAACAGAATAAGTTTTCAATCTTCTAAACCTCTTACTTCTACCAGTACCAACGGATGAGTTTATTATGAATGAATAGCACCTGTGCAGGAGCGGGTTCTGGTGGATCCGTTCGTTGCTTTGAATCTGTTTTTACATCTTCTTTAAACTTCACATGACTGTTATGCACAGCATTCCGTGATGTCATGACTTTTTTTTCTGTAGGCATTTAATTGAGGAAAAATCTGAACGACTGTTGATCCTAGAAGATTAGTATTTCACAATATATTGAATATATACAAATATATATATAACACAAATATATACATATATTGAATAGACAAAAAGTATAGGTATAATTTAACATTTACGAAAAATGCATACAGATTTCGTGTATATTTTTACAATAACAAATAAAAAAGCATATATGATTACAAAAAAAGACGCATAATAACCATTAGTTTCTGAAGATCACAAGACGCATGAAATTCTTTCACACAGTCGCTCTATGCCTTCGTCACCTAAATTATATCAAAGTACAACAGTAGATTTAAACTTGTACGAAAATAACTCAAAAAATTCGAGGATAGAGATATGCATTCACACCATTCCATAAGTTAGAGGAAGTGAAATTGAATGAAAGTAGAAATCCGTAATAGTGAGTGAACCAAGGTATCGTTAGTAACTACATAGAAGTTAGAATTAAGATTTTATATAATCAACCACTAGCAATAAATTAATGTAGATTATTTCGTTAACTAATAGATAAGAGTTTGAATATGAGTAGTGAAAATTCTGGAAAAGCAACAGACCATATATAAAAATGTTACGATTAAAAGTAATCAAAGATTTTTCGACTAAATCAAAGTCTTCTTCGTATTAGCTACAACAATTCAGAATAACGGAAGGATCAATCTCTCAGTGACAATTCTATTGTAGCAATTTTTAAGTATATCTCTTCGATAGTGTTGAAAATGCAACATAAATCTCTACTCACTATTGATCTAAAGGATGAGCTGCTATAACCGATAATTAAAAGATTCTATGGGATGTTTCGAGAACAGAATAATATAATAAAAAAAACAGCATTCAAACAGCAGTACGGGTTAAGAAGTGTGGAATGAGGACCAGTCTTGTTTACTGCCACAAGGTGGCCATAGAGACTAGGCTATCCTTTAAGATTTTAATTTCGACATAGAAATGTAGGCAAGAGGAGACCGGTCAATAAAAGCCCCTTTCTTGAGAAAATTAATTCACAAGCGAAAACATTTTTCTGATCCACAGAGAATGATGACTGAATATGATGAAGACCATGAGAGCGCTTGAACACGACTATCTCCAGGAAGATAAGATAATTTTTGGCGTTGATCAATCCCTTGTGGCGGGATGCGCCAACGCATTCATGTTCAACGTGATATCGTTGATGTGGTTGAATGCGTGCCTGATCTATACAATGACTTGAGTTGACCACTCTTCACCAAGTCAGTGTCAGTTATCTTACCCAGATTCTTCTGGTATCAATTTACCGACCCTGGAGGGATGGCGGGCTTGGTAGGCCTGGGGGGCGGCGGCGAACTGATTAGGCCGGCGTGTCACTGCGGCACCTCCACCATTGAGCCACTGCGCCCCATCTCCAGGAAACTAAAGCTAAACCAACAAAACTTCGCGTCGGTACTCTAATAACTTGCTTCTACCTTTTTTGATCTTTGACGTTGGGTGCTAAGACGACCGATTAGAGGCGATAAAATCTTATGCCGAAAGTGACATCAACGGGACCGGATCAGACGAACACGGCTACGAGAAGCCAGAGGGGCAATTTCATAGTCTGTGCTTTATGCATATAATGCCAGAATGGTCTGCTCAGCCTCTGATTTCTGTGCTTTTCTTAAAATTAGAAACGCATAAAATTTCACTTTACAGCTTTACAGACGACCAAGGAAAGGAAAGCCGACACGAGACAATGTGTTATTCGTGAAGAAAAGGTCCTCAAATGAAACGTCGTTGGCCTCGACTTACTCTAATCCACAGCTCATCTCACTGACTATAGCGAAATCCTATTCCCTTGTTTAGTCAACGCAAGAATGGCAACGATGAGCGAAAAACACAATTGGATTGGAAAACTTGTTATAGGTCAAAATGAAAATAGAAAACCTCTTGCGGCATTCTTCTGCAAATATGCTTCTTCCATGTGGACTCAATCTTTGCGAAGAAAGAACTGCGTCGATGAAAACAGAACTTGCCAAACGAAACCACCCACGCGGGGATCGATCATTTTCTTACTAACAAAAAATTGTATTTTATCGATAGGTCGTTACACTATCCTTCTGCAGAACTGCTTTATTCATACAAAAATTCGCTACAGTAGAGAGCTCGGGATAAAAATCTGTCATTGAACAAGAACAACTCGTTTACGATGAAAACGTTCTCCATGAAAATCTAAAAAACCAATAAGAATTATTTGAAACAGATTAAAAACGAACTAGTCTCAAGAATATTGTCAGTACCTTCGCGACTCCCACGTTCCTTTGTCACTTTTGCTCAATAAAGACGGGATACCAACTGCCTCCCGTTGTGACATGAAATTGATAACTGAAAATTTTACACCAACTTATTTTGACCTACGATTTTTTTGGCCCAGCTCCTCAATTCCACTACCAATTAAAACATCTCAAACTCTTCCCTCTGAAGTTCGGATGATATTTGATATTTGGAAACGATATTTGGAATTGTGTTCAATCTGTTTGTTGAGGGCACGTGACAAGTTTTGACGAAGGCTATCCTGTTGGGCATATCAACAACATTAAATGAGACGGAATATAAAACAAACATGACTCTGCTGTACGGACCACATTCGAACGATAGCAAGGCTTGTTGGAAACTGCCAAAAATATCCCCTAATTGTAACCTTCAACTATGAAAAAAGCTGCGCTGTCAACTCTTGTGGATGAGGTAGTGCGACCGTCCTATGCAAGGAATCTTAGCGACTGATATCAACATTACAAGATGGTATTATTCCGCCGAAACCTTGCAATAGATGATGAATTTGATAGATTGAAACAAAAGAGGCGTTCGCATCGATGTAAAATTACTATCAAACCTTCGTTTTGCGGATGACATCATCGTATTTTCAACGAGTACATAGGCATCAGATATGATGGACGAAATTGGAAAAGTTTCCAGGATCGGCTATCTTTTAACCTCGGCATTTGTAAATTGAATATCTTGGTTGTGACTTTGTTTAGCAATACTCGAGGTTGGTAAACAGTGTTTTATTGAAAAGACAATACAACACAGAGACAGGCTAACGTTTCGGCAGAATCGCCTTCATCAGAGCCTAAAAAACCTATGTCAATTGTGTGGTCTATTCAATCAAACACTATCGCTGATCTTGCAAAAGAAAGCCTAATTTAAGGTTTTAAAAAAGTAGACCACCTCAGCCAATGACCACCAAACCCAAAAACAAACCTTAAGACGTGGGAAAGCCTAAGGAGAGAGAC
>KN717141.1:8767-20874 GCA_000816705.1 Dictyocaulus viviparus | reverse complement strand
CATTGTATAGACCAGACACGCATTCAACCACCTCCACGATATCACGTTGAACATGAATGCGGGGGCGCATCCTACCACAAGGGATTGATCAACGCCAACAATTATCTTATTATCAATTATGAGTTGAGATCTATTAATTACGAAAATGATCATGGATAAACCTAACGGTTTTCAACGTGATATCCATACGACGTTGAATGACATTTGGTGTTTTTTCATCTAAGTGTTTCTAGGCATCCACGCGCTATATTTATGTACGACGGGCTCTATAGCCCTTTTTAGTACTACTGCTTTGTTTTCTTTAGAAATAAAATCTATGATAAAATCTATAATTTAAGAGCTAAAAAAACGATTAAAATCATGAATACTCATTGAATTATCCGTAGAAAGTGCTTAAGCAATTAAGAGGTTATCAACTTGTTAGGCAGTTGATTTGTAACTGAGTAGTTGCTTATGGTTATTATTTTTCTATGGGACTATTTATTTTTGAAGATTATTTCAAATTTTCAACAAAAACTCTAAAATTTGAATATGATGCGAGATGGTCATTGTTTTGAGGGCACATCATCGTGGATCATCGGAGCGATTTTTGTCTCTGACCCCAGCTTTGCAAGCTTCAACGGTTTCCATTGTAATGGTAAGATGATGCTGGAAGATACACTTTACCCATCTGCATCTGTGCTATTTCAGCTTGTCCTTCTGGCATCTGTTATCATTCTGTTTCTGGTCCATGAATATTCGTCTTTCTTGGCTATGCTGTTGTCACTCGTACAAATATTATATTCGTGCTCTGCCTTCTTATTTGCAGGATATGTATTCAGGTACAAAGTCTGATTCACTTTTTTGAACATTTATTTTAAGCTGTTAAAGGAGACATTAATTCTCTTAATAGTGAATAAAGAAAAAATGGAGTGACAAACATTAAACAAGAAAATCAAAATGAATATGGCCAATGGTGGCATTTTCCTCGAAACTATTTTTATGGAAACACATTAGTTGTAATGAAAATTTGCTGGGGATTGAGGAGAAGAGTAGTGGAGCGACTCATGCAGAATAGTAATAGATTATTTTCCTTAATAAACTATGATAGCTTGTAATGGTATGCTATTGATGTCCCACGTTTTGGAGTCAATTATAAAACTTCAAGCCTCAGGCTAGACTTGGAACCGTACTCAAAGATTTTCGGTCCAGTGTGTGGCATTTAACTATTCAACGATTGTGATGCAGATATTGTAATACCAAACCGGACTCGCCACAAAACAAGCGCTGTTAGCTTATCACGTAAATTGGATGAACATTGGAGCGTAACATGATAAGAAACTCAGTAGTACAATTGGTATAACACCAGCCAGAAAACAAGGAAGGTGTGGGTTTGATTTTCTGAGGCTATCTGGGGCTCCGGCTACTGTGACTTGGATATTGAAAAAGTGGGATATCAAAGAACAGTGAAGCCTATCACATTCATTCAATCAAACCATGGTGTCTTTTGATACCTCGATAGTACGTACCATTATTACTGAATAAAGCCAATAACTTTTTTATGTCATTTGCTTGAAGTTGATTGTGAATTACTCTCTGATTGATGAAAACCACAACACATTTATGAGGTAGCTGAGAAAATGGTTGAAACTGAGGAAAGCATGTTGTTCGATATCACTGCAAACTGTATGACATTGCTGACTATATAAGCTGAAGGTGGAAGATCGTTAGATAAAAATTTCCTCAAAAAACAAATGGTAGTAAAGATCGGCGGAACATTCATAATTACCACCCTTCAGTCAGCTTTATTGAATGAAAATGGAATACCTACAATTTCTTATCATGGTATATCTTTCCGTTATTTGATTTTGGACCCGTAAAATACCCTGCGTACCGGAATTTACGTTGAACTTTCTTTCTGAACTTTAGCTTGCCGTGGGAAGTATGTAAATCGATATAGGCGCTGGATTAGATGTGATGAATGCTGTCTTTATCCAAGCTATCGACTAAGAACCACATGTATTGCCGAGGTTCAAAGACTAGATAGGGCGATCATATGCTTATTTGTTAGAATTTTTGAAGTGCTTACAAAATAGCTTAGATTTTGCAAGAGGTGAACACCGTGCTACATTTAGAAGTAAAGCAGAAATGTAGTTCAATGGCACTTCAAACAGTCGACGACATAAACGCTGTTCACAACCAACTTCTATTCTTTCGAAGCAATCTGTAGAGGATTGTAACGTAGCTTTTCAAACGTATTTAATCGATTCAAACTGATTGATTGTGGATGGATTCCGTTATCATGTAATAATAAAAGAAATAATCTCAATCGAAATTTTGCACGATTGTTATGTGAAGAACCATTCTGGCATAGTAATTCATTGCAAATAATATCCGTATGAAGCATAATTAATCGAACTGATTACCATAGAAATAGCTTTTCAAATTAGAGGTATTGCCGAATGTTTTTCGTTAATGATTCGTCGTCCATAAAAACTCCATGACTTAGTTTTCACAATGCAACAGTGCTCTTTCTAATACGAAATGGTGAAGCTGAACTTTTCGTTATAACATTCCTCGAATTAATTTCTCTAGAATGTACCTTTTTTCTATCTTATTAAACTTAAAACACTGCTATAACTGTTTGTCGATCTCTCGTATTGAATAACAGCTAAGTTGTTTGTAGTGATTTATATACATTTTTTTTCAGAATGCGATTCTTATACGAGCGAGAAGATGGTCCACCGCATATGACGGAGCGCAAACGAGACATCTCCAGAGCACTACTCGATCACGGGGACGCTGTTAAAAATAACGTAAGTGGTACGCCGAAGAATTCTGTCTCAGACACCTACCTTGGCACGTCGCAAAATCTTTATGATAGTGCACCTATGGTCAGCATTGTCTAATCGACATTGTTGTGATATGAAGCGAACAGTGGAAATATTATGTTAATCGAGCTTCAACTATACGGAGATTATTTCATATAGTATGTATTAGAGCTCTTATTGTAATTCCTCTCAGGCTTCCTCATTTTTCTATTTTATGATCCTTTCATTCTGCTAATCATTGAGGTATGTAGAACCTGTAATGTTTTTCTACGACGTATTAGAGCAATATGTTCTCCAACAATATCATTCTTTCGCCTTCACCAAGCGATCTACCAATACTTTGTCTTTTGCAGTGCAACAACATCTACAAAAACATTTCTGTGCAATATTTTGATGGATTTTTGTTTCTTTGTTTTTTTCGGGAATTGGCCGGATCTTTTATCTTACTACTTTGTTGTTCTAGTCTGTGATCTCCAGATTTTCTGTCAGAACTAACAATACATATTTTTTCCTACATTTAGTAATTTTCAATGTAATAATAAATAATAGAATTATAGCTGCAAACTTGAAATTTTGAAGCTATTAAAGCTTCGAATGAGCAGGTAGTAACTTGTAAGCTTAAACGTTTGCTACCATTAATTAAAAAAACAAGTGAGGTTAGATGCCTCTCTCTACTCCTAATATTAGATGAATGAAGCTAAAACCAACTATTTAATGTTAGCTAACAATAATTTCGTAGGTAACAGAGGGATACTTCCCGCTGTTGTAAAGGAAGAAGTAGAAAAGCATTGAAAAATGGTTATTGATTTAAGAAAAAAAAAACAACCATAATTACCATTATAGCAATGCTTCTAGTTATTGAATTATGGGTTGATAACATTATTATTCTGAATCGATACTAAACATAAACGTAAATTTGGCAAAATGTGTCGTCCATGTATGCGATATAGTGGCGGAAATCCAATCGTTAGGTCGAACAGTATGTTTTTTTTCTCAGATGTTTTTACAGCGAATCGCTTCATGAGATTGCTAAAATGAATATCCTTCGTTAAAGGAAAATTCAATGGTTTTTATAACATAGGACAAGACAAGCTTTGGCTTTGTTCAATCCTTTGTGGTGGAATGTGTTTACGCCTTTCCTGTTCAACGTGATATCGTGGAAGTGGATGAAATCCAAATTTCGTCCATACAGTGACGTGATTTGGCCACTCTTCACCAATTCAATGCTAGTCATCTTATCCAGATTTGTCTGGTACAAGTCTACCGGTGCCAGAGGAGTAGCGCGCTTGGTTGGCCTGGGAGCGAGCGCGACCTGACTCGGGCCGGCGTGTCGCCGTGACACCACCACAGCGCCACTGCGCCCCTATTGGTTTTTATACCACTTATAATTATGAGGAGTTGGCCGATATCATTGCAAAGTTATAATAGAATCACGATGACTGCAAAGTAAGTTATTAATGGTTTTGTTGGCAAACTATTCGACGACGTAGAAGTCAAAAAAAATAATGAAAAATCGCCGCAGAAGGCTATCTCTTACTAAGGCCGCACCGGTGAAAATCATGGCCTAATGATGAACAAATCAGCATTGTTCATCAAATCAACCTCATATGACAGTTATTTTTCACGTACATGGAATTAAATCCTCAATCCCTTACCTCTTCATCCACAATCTTTCACATAGTGGGAATTTTGCAAGCACGGGAAAAACACGTCCATGAGCTGCAAGTAGGTAGTATTAGACTTAGACATATTGGTTCTCATTGATTAATGGTCCTGTGAAAAGACAATTAATCCACACCGATACACTTCATCATCCATCCTTATCTAGGTTTCATTCATATTCGTAATTCATAGAATCTAATATGATTGCAATCATTTAATTTGCAGTATTGTCTAATCGCTCATCCGCATAAGTTGCAATTGTCGCATACTGTATTTTTTAATTGAAAGCTATTATTATTTTACTATTTTGTTGTTATTGTGTTTTAATACAAAGGAATCTATTCATCAGGGAATCATAAAAAGGAATAAGAAATTTTATAAGAAATCTTTACGGCTACTGAATCCGAGCCCAAATTAATATAAGTTGCTTGCTGGACTAAGGATAGAAGAGATCTTTCATATCATAGAGAATATTCTCCTATGAGAATAGATAAGCTTTGTTGCTGATTAATCTCAATTGTAGGATGCGCCTACCCATTCGGGTTCGACGTGATATCGTGAAAGTGATTGAATCCGAGCGTGGTTTAAACAGTGACATTGGTTGAGCACCCATTGTCAAATCAGTGCGAATCATTATCTTATCAAATTTCTCTGGCATCTGTATATCGACCACAGAGCGATGATGGCCCTGGTAGGCCCGAGTCGTGGCTCCAAACTGAGTGGGGCCTACGTGTTACTGTAGAACCTCCACCACTGCGCCATCATTTTTACCTATGTGAAAAAACGAATCATTCTGTGTAAGACCCATGCATCTAATGTGAACTGAGTGGTCGTACCTACCGAGTGACAATGTTGATGATTAAAATTATATTCATTTCTATCTCAATAGTTGAGGAGTCAAAGATGGATGTCGTTTGTGATTTATGTCATTGGACAGATCGGCAACGATAATGCTTCTCCACTTGTGGCAATGTTGATGATTAAAATTGAATGGATAACGTGTACTCGAGACATGAAGATTCCGTACTATATATACCATTTATAACCGTTATAATAAAAAAGAAATTACAAACTGGAGCGCAAGGTGCTTAATCATGGGAAGGAATTACAGTATTGTTGCAAGCAGTTCATTAACAATAAGTCAATATCGTTCGCATGCACTTTTGATATTCAATTAAATAAATCGCATAATCCATACTATAATCAAAGCCAGAAGCAATTCGCTGCCGCATTTCGTTACGAATACTAAAAATTTAGATTTCTCCAATAACCCGGAAAAAAGACGCAAATATGGCTTGTAATGTAGAGCACATAATGCAGGAGACATTAATATTGAAATACACTACTCTTTTCAAATATGAGATCAGATTAAGTCGATATAATACATAAACAACCAAAATATTGACACAAATAGTTTCTCGAGGCAAACTTGCATTCTACTGCGTGGAGGCTAAACGACCACAAATACTTGCGTTTTGACTCTAGAAATTCGTCGTTTTGAAATTCAACTTCTCCAGTCATCTTCGTCGTACTTTACGACACAACTCAATTAAAATTTAGACTTATTTAATCATATACACAATTACTTGACAAATTATAAAATTATCAACAAGTCATATTAAAACAACAGAAAATCGTTCTTTAGGGATTGAAAAAAATTTATATAAAATGATAGTCCCTTTGAATGAAAGTAATGATGTGAGTCAAGGATGAACCACTGAAAGATACTCATGAAGCTACGGCTGGTCACACTGGACAGCGAACAGAACTCAGTACCACTTATTAATACACTGCTATATAGAAATGGGCGGCACAGTGGCTCAGTGGTGGAGGTGCCGCAGTGACACGCCGGCCAATTCAGTTCGTGGCCGCTCCCCAGGCCTACCAAGCCCACCATCCCTCAGGGGTCGGTAAATTGGTACCAGAGGAGTCTGGGTAAGATAACTGGCACTGACTTGATGAAGAGTGGTCAACTCAAGTCATTGTATAGACCAGGCACGCATTCAACCACCTCCACGATATCACGTTGAACATGAATGCGGGGGCGCATCCCACCACAAGGGATTCATCAACGCCAACAATTATCTTATTATCTTATATAGAAAAGATTTTTGAACATTATACACTACAATAATCATTTCTAGAACAGCAAATCCGTAAAAATTACCTATACGCAAACCTCTGACAAAATTTAGATGTGAAAAAATAGTATAAAACAGCATACAAAGAATGTTAAGAACAAATCCGAGTAGACGTGACAAGTTTTCACTTTTGCTTATTACTTCTGATTGTATCCAAGGAATATGCACCATCAAATGCTGTTGCGCCACGAAAGTGCGTATTAGTGTGAGTGATTTCGGACGCACAATCCATACAGTCCTTTAACTTTGAGGGCAATTTTGCTCACCTTTAAATAATGCTTCAAGATCACGATTAATCTACCTAAAGTATTAAGCTCATCAATTCTCAACAACGAACCCCTTTGGCTCTATGCATGCTACTAGTCACATTTAAATTTACATACTGTGCCGTTAACATTTTTACATATTTGCTATGAACATTTATATGCACTAGCTAGAATCCGAAAAATAGTTGAACACGAAAAATTCAGTTGAAATTTTCATAAAGACGTATAGTATACCATTCCTTGGTCAACCACAGACGTGTCGTCGAGGTGACTGAATGTGAGTCTAATCTGTACAATAATTGACTACGCGTAGTATTACTAAAATGAAAGCACCCAATGCTGCTGAACCAAGATGGGCCATGGACCACAAAAACACGATTTAAATCAACCAAATCTACCACATGAGTTTTCTTTTTTGAAAAATTCGGGAAAATTCGAAATTCCAGCATTTTATAACAATCAAAAGCAGCTTCCAATCCTAATGAGTTAAATTTCAATTAACCTAGCTTTTTTTAAAATAAGTTGTATTTAAGAATAACGAACTTTCTACCCAATGTTTAGCGTATTTCACGCATTACCTTAATAAACAGTTAAGTCAAAGAATGTAATGCAATGGTAAAAGGTGCTAATAAAATGTGTAGGCTCCTCGCCCAGCAAGTAGATCATTTCATTGGGGCCGATGAATTGGTATCAAATAAATTTGAAACACTGAACTGAACAACCAACCCTGACTCATAGATTTCTCATTCTGAGCCGTTTCGTGGGTGAGAATTGCTTACATTCACCTCCAAAACATACCAAGAAGTGTGTAGGCGCGCCACACAATCACTGATCAAAGCCAAATCCTATATTATGTGAGTAAGATAGACAGTATTTAAGTTAAGAAGTACACTCATATATATTACTACTGTGTTACCAAGTTTTAAAAAAGTTTGCCAAAACAATTCTAATAAATGAATTTCATACGAATTAAACAAATGATGCAGGAGCGCAGTGTTCTGCTGCACAAACTCATCATTTGACCATAGATCTTGAAAGACCTTTTGCATTACGTCGAGACTTGTTGAGTCGAAAGAAACATTAGGAAAAAGTCACTCTGAACTGCTATGCCAACTCAGTATTGTCTTTTAGCAACACCAGCTCTTCAGTACAACATAGCATAATCGTATCAATAATCATTCCGTATAAAGACAAAAAGTAATTAGCAATCTGATACGCACATACGAACATGATCAGTAGTGGTAACCATGGATGTGGTAGCAACGGCAAAACCTTAAAAGATGAATTTTTATGTATATCAAGATTTCGACTACATCTGACTACTTCTGCCATCCATATGTACGTGCAAAATGCCGTAATTCCTCCAATAAGACATTCTGTCAAAAATAACATCAAATCACAAAGTGTTTGATTCACTGCCTGCAAAAAAAAAACGAGGGAAAAGTTTGGCTGATTAAATTAAAATCATAAAAAACAGCATTTTAAAAAAAAACCATTAAACTTCAAACTGACCACTTTTGCAACCGAACAAAAGCTGAATCCCGGAATAAGAGATTACAGTGAACACATTGTAATTAATATACTGTAGACACTTTTCCATACAAGCCAACGTGCAGACGAAAATTCCCAGAATTTTTTCAACGGCCACATTTCTCACCAATGACAATCTGAATTTTTTTACGATTTTCATTTAACACTTCAGAACTAAAAACTACTCGACCTTGCTAATGACCAAATGATGATGTAGCGTGGTACGCGTACTATTACTAAAATGAAAGCACCCAATGCTGCTGAACCAAGATGGTAGCGCAATAAATTGAATAATGAACATCTGACAGGAGAGCGTGGTATGACAGAAGCGAAGCGTCAAGAGATAGAAAGCCTATATTTTATCAATAAAAGACACCATAAACTGTCACTAGCCAATTTATGTCAACTACGTCATACTTAGTTACACAAAGAAGTGAACAAACAATTAACTACTCGTTGTATGTAGTACCCATTTCAAAATAAGATAGAGCTTTTATGATAAAATTCCCAAAACAGCATTATATCCGATCGATAATTGTGGAATTATCGAAACCCTCTAAGTTGCTTGAAAATGGCATTGACATATCGCTTATAACACACAATAACACAACAAACACTTATCGCTGCAACTACATACCACATAAATTGCAGTGTTTTTTTCTTCGAATTAATTGAGACAGTTTTCCAGTCATTAAACAAGGAAGACACACTGGAATGCTATGACACGCAGAAGCGTCAACAATAATAATCCAGCAGTTCAAAGATGTAAGCATGGAGAAATCAGTAGTAAACCATTGACATTGGATAAATGCAAGCAGCTGATCAATGTATTTCATGTAGATAATGATATGAACTTCTCCATAACTGTCCATTGTTGATACTTATTACTTTGTAGAAAAAATGTGGATCTTTATTTATAATGGTGATTTCGTCTCAACGACTCATTGGCTCGCCGTAACTATGACCTCTTTCGTCAGAATGTTTTGCAATAGGGTCTTATAGGATATGTCATCGGTCTGCATGAAGGAAAAAGAAATGGAAATAGTTCAAATTCTAGGTTCAACCAGACGTCAATACAACCGAACATGCCATTAGTACTCTCCCCTACAATGTGCATTAAATATCAAAACAGACACTATGGCCGCCGATTTCTACGCTTTAAATCTGTAGAACATATTGAGAATACAGCAGATTAGCACTAAAAAGACACATGTTGCAATCGAATGGAGAATAAACAATAGCTAGAAAAAAATTCTTCCATCATTGTTTGGCGCAGACTACAGCGAAGGAATAGGATCAATGAATGCGAAGAAACATTGGCTAGAAAATCAAAAAGAAAATGGGAGATGCCTCATAAGCATCTTGTTCTGAAAATATTTATTTTGAATAAATTCATTCTTGATGATGGGGAATGTCGCCGTTGGTGGAAGTCGCCCCAAAGAATGTTATGTCATGTTATTTCTAATAATAGAAGGTGGTGTGCTCTTGATAAGTTGGAAATATATTGTTTCTGCACTGAAACTAATCACTGCTATTTTGACACAAAGCAAAATTTTTGCCCGATTTGCTTGCTAAGCATATTTAACAAGGTTTCACATTGATTATTCTGTCACGCAAAACTTTATTGGATAAAGCACAATCTGAAGAGCAAGAGTTCAGTAGCGATTTTGCAGCGTAGATCACATTCAAAATGTATTATTGTTATATAAATCTGTCGGAATACCACTAAGCCGTGACTTTTGTCAATAACTGCAGAACTTCATAAAACGTCAAAATGGAACCGCTTGTCAATAACGAGATGAAACTGCATCAAAATTGCAGATACAGCTTAGACAACAAAATCATTGTTTCTAATGAAAAAGAAATCGACAAAGTGAAATGACTTTGCCAAAGCTGTTCACGGCCCAAATTACGTAAAAGAACATTCATATAGATTATGTTGGCTCGGGTTCGGTAGCCGTATGGTTTATCCTAAAGTTGGGTGATTTATCTCGTACTTGGACAATAAAACTTTATTATAAAATAGAAAAGGATAGAAATTATCGTACCGATGACGATTACCTGGATTCCCGTTGATCATCGACTAAGTCAAGCGGGCACCAGTAAAACTTCCATTTTCCCCTATCGCGCACAAGGGTAGTCCAGTCAATTCTTTTTGCTTTAGGGATTCGTTGAGCATCATAGTCACTTTCTAGAGCCTTGGTGAAGAGGTCAGACCAACAGGGTGGTGATCTTCCTGCAATGCGTTTGATGTCCAGTGGAATCCAATCACTTACAGCTCGTGTCCACCGGTCATCATCCATGCGCATCACGTGTCCGGCCTACCTAATCTTCGAAAGCTTGGCGTGCACGGCTATCGATGACGATACGAATAGAAAACAATTGTAGAAGAAAGAGTCCTTTCCTGAGATAGAGTGAGGAGAAGTATGGTCGGTGGAAGAACAGATGTGGGACAAAGTCCAGCAATAAAATGAATTGGAAGCAAAGTCGAGCAAGAAGCAGCAGAGGAGAGAAGTAAAGTAAAGTCTGGATGAAGGGCCAAAGCCTTTTTATACTTTCATCCTATCAGAATGTTATGAATGATATGTATGTATGATATGTAGGATCATCATTATCATTATATTGAAAGGTGGTTTATTATTGGTGAATGAATGGGAAGTAGCAAGAATTGCTACATACATAGGGAATTATCATTAAATCACCAGCACGAATTAGACGAAAAAAAAAACTCTTACTCTTAAATTACGCATAAAATTGGAAGATTATGAAAAACGCGCGGTGCAAAGAAAATCAAAACAGCAATGATGAACTTCTAAATAAAGAAACCAAATCTCATGTGTACCTAGATTGTTATACGAATACAGAGAATGAAAGATACACTACCGCTCAATATTTCAAGGACATATGATGTTATAAGAAAGAAAGCAGCATAGGCTAGGTTTTCCGTGCAAGTAAACTACAGAATCTAGATTGTGCTCTAATCTTCTTTAATGTGACACTGCTCCCATTTCGTTTAGCAACTGAAAAATCAGTTTAGCTTCCAATCACACCTAATGTTGTCCAAACCACTCACAATGATTTGGATGATAATTTTGTGAATGCTGCAGTTAAACATGTGATTAGACCAGGAGTTGCAGGTCACAATTCCAGATGATATCCTATTTCAAGAAAAAAACACACACGAAAGCGGCAAGTCTTGATTATATCATGAGAAAATGAGACAAAAACAGTTGTAGGATGAAACCATGGAAAATGCAAACTTTTCCAGCACAACGAAATGTTAGTGACTAACGCAAAGAAGCTATTTCCGCAGTTGAAAACAAATTTTAAATGGAAGAGCGGCCCTCGGTGTTGTCACCATGTATCACAAACAACACGATCATGGACGAAACCTGCGCGATGACGGAA
The DNA here is from genome assembly GCA_000816705.1 of Dictyocaulus viviparus. NCBI lineage: Eukaryota > Metazoa > Nematoda > Chromadorea > Rhabditida > Metastrongylidae > Dictyocaulus > Dictyocaulus viviparus. Next base: position 9,057 of record KN717141.1, on the reverse strand, counting down.
GAAACGTAAATGTCGTTAAGGCTTACACAATCTCAATTGCATTAAAGTGCGAAGAAAAAAATCGGAATTTAACAAAGGTATCCGTTTAACAATTTAACAACAAAGATCTGACGAAATGATTTCAGTACCTACTTGCCAATTTTAGGAACACTGAACTTCATTATTATTATTATTATTATCAAACTATTATTTTGTCATATTCAAACTAAAATAGTCAATACAATAGAAGCCTATTGGATTCACACATGAGAACCAGAATAAAACTTCATACAGTTTATACTACCCACACA
>KN717140.1:0-10516 GCA_000816705.1 Dictyocaulus viviparus | reverse complement strand
TGAAAGTGCAAATGTCCTGATTTATAAAAGGTCATAATTATTTCGCCATTTCGATATGTTTCTGGAAATGAACTTAGCTGACGAACTGAAAAGGACATTGTTTCAATATACCGAAGTATCCGCCTCCTCTCTATATAAGCAGGTACAGTAAGTATACTCATCATTAATCTTCACTCTTAACCCCTAACATAACCTCTTTTCACCTTCGCTATTAAATTGATCATCGCTGTCTCATCACAAGTCTCGCACAATTTCCATGATTATCTCATAACGGATTAATTTTGATCTTCCTATGTCATTCTCACCTATTGCATCTGATTAATAACTATTATCTGATTGAATAATCACATCCTTATGAATCCTACCATGTATGTTCTTGATTTGTCGTTGTTGTAATCGTAATGTAATATTTTTGTATATTGTTAAAATAAATGTTTAATTACCCACGTTTGAGGTGTAACCACTCAAGTTTGGAGCAAGCCGACAACCACTGAACCCGAGCCCTTGCATAGACATTTCCATAACCACTAGCATCAGTGACTGCAAGTTAAGTGTCAACCTGTAGAGGACTTTAGTTAGGTTGACCTTGAGACTCAAAAAATGTAGTGACTAAGCAAGCATATGAGCTCCTACGTTAGTACCTTGTACAAAGAGCTCAACTGCAAATGATGTCGGACGAAAAGGCGCCCGATGAAAGGCAATCAAATCTTCAGAACATCATCATTGGAAACGGATAAAACGAGCACACCTATGACATCCAATGAAAACTTGCAAATTCACTCTGCAACTACAACACCAAAACATCTTCTACAGTTGCCGACCTTTTTTTTTTCAAATTATTGAGGATACTCATCATATTAAATCCCATGTGACCGCCCTTAACAGAACAAAAAGCAAGAAATGAAAATGCACCCATTTGAGTAAAAAAATTTCCGTCACCAAATATTAAAGGCTACGGCTTTGTGGCACACCTCTTTACAGCCATTTTATACAGTCTTATGAATATGCATGGTTGCCCTTCTTCCCTAGCTCTCACGATAAATGATTTCCACATCATTACCTGCTGCTCATCAATGTATAGAGCCAGTAAAAGCGAAGAGAACTTGTCATACAACAAACCGTAAAATCTTATCTGTGAAGAAAAGTTGCTCTATAAATTGTAGGGATTACTCTCTCGAGTAATCTCTACTTTATCATTTTAATTATATAAAAGGTAGATACAAATCATGTAATTATATTGTTTGCTTTTCTCTTAATATTCATCATATCGAGGCGAGTAATGCGCGAACGTCCTAATTCATAAAAGGTCATGATTGTTTTAACATCGTGCTTAGCTTCTGGTACCGACATACATTGTTTCAACATCTCCAGTGGCCGCCCACTCCCTATATAAGCAGCTACAGTAAACATCTCATCGATACTCTTTACTCATTACCTCCAAAACGATCTCCTATCACCTTTACTATTGAATTCGTCGTTGTTATTTCATTATATTACAAGTCTCATAGAAATTCCATAATTCATGATACATTCCTTTTGATCTTCATATATATCATTCTCACGTATTGTATCTGATTAATAATTGTTATCTGATTGAATATTATGTATGTTCTTGATTAATCGTTATTGTAGTCTTGATGTCTGTGTTGTAAATAAAGGTTTAACTACCCAAGTTTGGAGCAAACCGCAACCACTGAAACCGAGCCCTTGCATATAAATTTGTTGTTGGTAAATTCATTGTAAAATTATTAACATATGAAGAGAATCAATACAGTATAGAAAAACTTGGAGTAGGAAAACAAAAGCAGAATGGAATCCATCTAGTAGGATTGCAGAATTTCTCTTGCATTTATACTCATTTTTCCAAAAAAATGGAAGATCGTCGATGCAGATGAGTCTCGCTATTCGTGCGGAGGTCTATCACGTATTCTCATGAACAGAACATGCTTCATGAATCCTTTCGCGTACCACGTTTGAAAATGCCAGTAAATCATAACCATTACGCTCAATGAAAAGCACAAGTCATTATAATGCTTGAACAACAAGATAAGGTAAGCTTCGGCGTTGATCAATTTCTTCTAGCGGGTGCGCCTACGCATTCGTGTTTAACGTGATGTCGCTGAGTTAGTTCAATGCGAGTCTCGTCTCTACAGTGACTCCAGTTGACCACTCTTCACCAACTCGGTGTCAGATTTTTTTTTTGCCACCAGTAGTTATCCTACCCAAATTTCTCTGCTACAAATTCACCGACCCTGGAGGAAAGGCGGGCTTAGTAGGCTTGGGGGTGGCCGCGAACTGAAGCGGGCCCGCATGTCGTTGCTTCACCTCCACTGCGTCAATGCGTCCCTTGCTTCAATTATACGAGGTGAAAAAGCATTAAACTAATTATACGTTGACATACTCTAGCAAGACATTCATTAAAAAACTATCTCCACAATATATAGAGGAAAAATGAAATCTCTAAACACGCATCAATTTACGAACACCCTATTTACGCTGGATGTGATAGCTTCATTACATAGCCTTTAGAAAACGTAGATAATTTTAATCGGTAAACAGTAACTACCTTACCTTGAAAATTACTTTGTTCAAATGGTTTTTACGCGAAATACGAAAATCATCACTAATAAAAAAATGAAAATGATATGCGTAACTACTAGCCTTGCTCATTCATGGGACACAGTCTGTTAAACAGAGCTTCATCTTTCTGGGTAGCCTCATGAAACATTCTTGCATCAATAGCGGCTGCTAAAAGATTGTTGGCTGCAGTAATGGCATGTATGTCACCAGTAAGGTGAAGATTAAATTCTTCCATCGGAATCACCTGAAACATTGCATTAAGACCACAGTGATTGCTTTGGTAAGTAGTAGCACACCTGAGAGTAACCTCCGCCTGCAGCACCACCTTTAATCCCAAATGTAGGACCTTGTGATGGCTGACGAACACATGCGAATGCATTTTTTTTCAAATGTGCTCCAAGAGATTGGACAAGTCCAATTGTAGTCGTGGATTTTCCTTCTCCAAGTGGAGTTGGTGTGATTCCTCAACCACAACTTCTGTATAACAACCAAATAAAAAGAATTTCAAATTAAGAGAAACGGCATAATTTCACAAAAATGCAACCGTTTGTTCGTTAGGTTTTGAATTTCTAAAAAGTTCAATAGTAGTACACAACAACGTAATAATTTGCGATCATAAACAAATTTCAGTAAAATTCTTTCATTGACAAAAATTATATATTAGACACTGTAGAGAATAAATCTGACAATTTGTCATAAAGAGATATCATTTCTGTTCAGAATGGAAACAAATCAAACAATCGTGGAATAACACGAGCATTTTTTGAAAAGTTTCTAGTTTTATCCGTATTGATGTATTAATTTCATATTATATACATGTTAAAACATCGGCGACAATCATACTAGGACATTTGCTTTAGATTGTTCAACATAGGATGAGAGGTTTGGCGTTGATCAATCCGTGCTACGGGATGCGCTTGCGCATTCGTGTTAAAGGTGATATCGTGGAATTCATTGAATGCAATCCAGGTCTATACAATAACGTTTCTTAATTGAGTCAGAGGCTGCTAATTTTATCCAGATTTCAATGATATCAATTTAAAGGTGTTGCACCTTTACTACTACGTTGAAAACGATTGCCTAGGCGCATTGTTACATAGGGATACATGTGAACGACAAATCTTATCTCAAATATCAGCCTAGCCAAATCATCATGTGAGGAAATCGCGCTCCATGTTACTATACAAAATACACTTTGATTTTTTATGTAAAAAGAAAAGACACTAACGACTTGGGAAATAATCATAATTGCATTCCCAAGAATCTAATTTTCAAACAAAAAGAAAAAATATAGATTGCTAAAATTCTTAACTGTTCTGCCTAATACCAAGAACTAATACACTGCACTTATAAAAAACAACTAAGCATTGCTATCAATGTTGCTACTTGCAAAGTTTCCAGAAAAAATGCCTGGCGAAAGATGCAGGCAGACAACTAAATTTGGAAAATAACTTACTGAAACGACATCTACCATGATTTTTTTTAATCTTTATTGAATGGTTCATTGAGTCTTCAGCAGGCTATCACGTACTCGAAAAATTTTGTTGCTTATGTATAAAAGAAATAAATGATATTCAGAATGAAATTGACAAGATCATTTTACGATATCAATAAAACTCAGGCCGTGCGCAGTGGAGTGCTAAGAGATACTGTTTTCTTATGTAGGAACGAATTCACGGTTCCATACAAAACCCGGGTAAACCACCTCTTCCTTCTTCGAGGTTACAAAAAGGATTTAAAAGGTTAGAAAGCACTTTATTGATCAAGATTAGTCAATGCAGATCCCTGTCCAGATGAAATGCACACTTTATGACAAATGATATAGTCAAATGCACAATACATCTTCTCATTGATTGATTAGCGCTGTTAATTTTTACCTGTATAACATAGACCACTCTCACTGAAAAATCTATTTATTGTTCTCAATGCATACTTCAGGAATTCTAAAGCACGCGAATTCGCAACGACCAAAGTTTTTTCCAAAAAAGAATGAACTGAAACAGTTAGTCACCTGCAACAACAATGTATTTCCCATCATTTACGTGTTGTAACCGCTTCAAAACATTGAGAGAAACCTTCGCCTTCTTCCTACCATATGGATCAATTTCTTCTGGTAAAACCCCAATTTCACGAGCAAGCTGTAAACGATATACGGCAGTAGTAATAAACACAATACGAGTTGATTTGACAGTTTTCTACTTCTTATTGAGAGCGAAACATAGTAAATTAACATTTTTTGTAAATTCAGATACACTTGAAATCCAATAAAAATGAGGAACACACAGCAACACCCGAAGATCAATGTGTTCATGCCATTTTACAACTATTTCTATTGCATTGACTAATATACAAAGCATCCAAGATATCCAGCACAGCATCAAGCAGAAGTTTCTTTTGAATCAAACCGATCAACATATATTTCAATGTTATGACGTCGTTTGTCAAAGATCAATGTTCAAAGATCATCGGAGACGCAATCGTAGAACCAATATTGCAGTCGTATCAAATGCTAAGTGGGCCGGACACGTTATGCTTACAAATGGTGATCGGCGGATACAAGCTGTAAGTGATTGGATTCCATTGGACAGCAATGGTTAGATCTGTTTAACGAAAATCCTAGAAAAAAGATTATGATGTTCGGATAATCCTTAAAACCAAAAGAATTCTTTGGATTACATGCGCGCAATACGGAGAAATCGAAGTTATACTGATGTCCGTTCATCGCTCTCTCTCTCTGTGTTCAGAAATCAGAAAAATCTAGGTGAATATCAGATAACCTCATGTAACAAACACATAAGCTAAATTGCGCTTTCGTATTCGCTTTCCGCGTAATATCATGAGGGTGGTTGGATGCTGGCCTGATCTATACAGCTAGACCAATGAGTACCCTAATTTCTCTCGTGCCAATCAGTCAAACTCACACAGATAACGTACTAGTAGGCCTAAATGTAGCCACAAACCTGCATGGGCCAATGAATATTTGTGAAACCTAGACGACTGTGCTACGCGACTAGACGACGACTGCTACTGGTTGCACAGCGAGGACCTTGGTAGAGTAATAGGTATGTACGACAAACCGGACATCTGTGCAGTTCAAGTCCTGTATAAGGTTCCAAGTTTTGTGAACTGAGAGCATCATTAAAAATCTGGCAGCATCATCATAACCTATCATACTATTAAAAAAAAGTGACAGAACCAAGTGGACGCCAGTATCATAAGTGTGACAATCGGCTCGGTATTCGATTTGTTACCAAGTCCTTTTGTGGTCCACTATTGAAATTACATTAAAAATAGCTCTGCTATTGTTAACTGATACGAACTGGTTTGACGTTTGATTAATGTGCTGTACATATGCTCTTCACGTTGCTACTTAACATTTCTAACTTTTGTAGATGAAATTTGTTAGCCAATCATGAAATATACATATATACATTTAATATATTACTGATTGTGGCACATTAAAAATAATTTGGATATCTACTTTGGCTAAGGGATAAGCGATTTACACTACCTTAAATGAGGATGGGATTAGTAAGAGGAAGAACAATGTCAAGAATTATATAGGTTATAGTGTAAAATTCATACTTTCACACAGTCCTTCTGTAATAAATATACAGCAAAGTGTTAGAAAACAATTACTTGAGCCACCATCACAATTTTTCGATCGAAAAAAAGCTTTGTTTCTAAACGAGTAGGTCCACATTATATAGCCGCGTGGTAGACTAGCTAAATGTAAATAAAAGCAAGAAGATTTTCAAAGAAAAAATCCACCAGTAAGTTAGTTACGGACTTCTCTTTATTATATTATTCGACACATTTTATAATTAGAGGTATCAATCTTTGAAGAACAGCAAGCATCATGGTTTAATTTCCTTGATTAGTAGTGGATAGTTTTACTATGCAATTACAACCTCGCTGCTTGAATCATTCCTCGTCACTAGGTGTGAATAATGCCTAATAGACCCTGAGTCCTTCCTTCACCGCGAAAAAACGAGATGTAATGGTGATCCTCAAAAAATCTTTTGGTGCTCTCTTCGAGCTACCCTATTACCCTAAGAAACCACCTAAATCGATTTTTAGCTGTACTTCTCATTAATAATAACTGTTATGAACCAACGTCAAAACAGTACAATAGAACAATTTCACCACTCATTACACAACATTTTACAACGTTAATGAACATGTGGGAACAACTCCATATTAAATCGGTAAACTACTGAAACAGAGAAAAAGATGAATACTAGTGCCATAATCAAAGTTAGTTTGTAATATTACCACAATCGCACAAATTTCCCTTAAACATTGTGCACAATGCTTCACACGATGTAAATATAATATTATTTATTGAACATCTTGTATACATGTCAAAAAGAATTTGTCGAATTATTCACCTGTTTCAGATTTCTTGATAAATTGACCAACCTGTTCAATATCCTTGGGAGTTTGGCTACGTGAAATTGTTATATCCGAAGGAACTGGTACGCTATATGTCAAAGGAAGACATTCCATATTCCAGGAGCCAACATCACTCTGAAAACATATGTTAAACTACTATACTGACCAAATGTTACTATTAAGGAAAATATGATATATAAATACAACTTAGAGTGGATAGGGATTTAAAATGAAAAATCTTTTTTGTATTCGACGTGAGCTTCAGGCAGAACCAAAGATAAGGGATGTGCCGATTAGAAAGTGGTACAGTTCTATGTACAACAATCTACACTTTTCAGAAAAAAAAAAAGAAATCATCTGCTTGACTACAAGAATATCTTTTTATTTTTGTGAAAGATTGCATCGATTGTCATCGATTGAGTTTTATTTCATAAGGAAATGACAGTATAGAGGGCACCACAATCTCTATTTATATTTATATGAAAAGAAAACAACTTCCCATTTTGTTGATATTTCTCAGTAGGTAACCGTCTAGTACGCCGCGCAACGATACGATTGGCTATCTTATCTTGTTAATCAATAACAGCGTAATATGAACTGTTCACATTAGGTGCAATTCGTTCCAACGTAAACATTCGATTTCTCCTACTACAATAACAACCACTCGTGTATTTCGTAAATGTAATGCAATTCCTTATGTTTATTTCATTAGAAATGCCATATAAAAAAGCCTAATTAAACAATGGACTTTACAAAAGTAGATAGAAACTACATTTCATGATTTCGTACATCGCATAACGAGGAACTGTATTTTCAGTCTCTCATCAAATAAAAAGAAACCTTATTCATCACCAAGGTAGAAGAAGGAAAAGTATAAATTCAATATCAGCCAAAAGCATATCAAAATATATCATAAATAGAAGCCTATAAAATACTACAATGCATTAATTTGGAAAATAAACAAGAAAGAAGCTTAGGTATATAATTCAAAATCTAGAAACATGACTCTTTATGAAGTCTTCTAGACACAGCTTGTTTAAAAGTATTCCTGATTAACATGGCGACCGTCATAGGACCAACACCACCAGGGACCGGTGTGATGTACCCAGCAACCTGAAATATAATTCTATGATGGCTTCACGTCGCAATATATGTATATGCTGATGCACCTCTTTTGCTGTTTCAAATTCCACATCTCCAAACAGTTTACTTTTTTCCCTTGCTGGGGTGTCTCTTCAACGTTTATACCACAGTCAATTACCACTGCGCCAGGCTTAATCCAATCACCTAAAATAATAAAGCTATTATCCAAAAGAGCATTAGTAAAACCAATTATGGGTTTCGACTCCAACAGAAATACCTTTAACAAAGTGTTTTTTTCCTATTGCAACAACTAATATGTCGGCATTGAGACAATGTTCCTTTATTTGTTGCGTTTTTGAATGGCACACTGTGATTGTTCCATGGTGCCACATGAACAAAGCAGCAGCTGGCGCTCCTACTATTTTAGAACGTCCAAGAACAACAACGTTTTTACCACATACGTAGTTAGCATCACCTCAAAGAGACAAAACATAAACATAGACAAAACATCATAACAGAGAGAGGAAGAAAAAAACTAAAAAATATGAAATACAACATTACGAAGTCACTTGAGGAAAAAAAGAGAAATAAAAAAAAATCCCACGGTCCAAATTTATATAAAAGCTAACAATAAAAATGTAATGCTCTTCTATAATCAAAAAGGAAATACGTTGACAATAAGATCTATTTCACATTTCCATGATGGCAGACATTTGAAACCTACTCAAAGGCTACAAAAAGTCTATTCAAAATACAATCCATTTGAATTAATTTTTTCAAAAATGGTAAAATTCAGACAAAACTCGATTCCAAACTTTACAGATCTCTGGTCTGGTGTGCTACCAATTCCACTACTGAGGTCCCTCGTTTTTCATTATAAGTTTGGAGAATGTTATTCATGAATTCTCTATTTTATGTGAGAGACGATTAAATGGAAAACTTACTATTTCTGCTGATTCCTGCTTTCTATAACCTAGCAATGTACTCGTTTTTTCGTTAATATATTTTCACGTTCATAAATAAAAACCACATTCACATGCTCCGAAGTAAATCTCATATGCTATCGAATCTGAATTGAGTAACTTGAAATCTTTGCTCATCCTCCATGTGAATAATAGATAATAGACAATTGACGATTGATTTCTTCATAGAAGCAAAGCTTGAAAACAAAGGTCAATACCAATGCAAGCTCTTTAATCTAAGAAGAAAACTTTCCACATCAAGGAGTTAAGTCATTATCTTCAAATCACTAAGCTGTTCAGAGAAAGGCTATATGAGCTTAAACTGTCTACTACTGTATACAGCAGTTCAGATGTGTCTTAGATCGATCCAAGATACAGGAATGCCAAATGAACATAGTGCACAAGGAAGTTATATTACGCATAAACAGGCAATATTATGTATATGTAACGACGAGGTGAATATTCATGATCGCAGTGCGTCAGCGTATTTAACGTCATGTATCTTACATATGTACCAAGACGAAGAACTGGAATCGAATAACTAAAAAGCACATATAAAGCGATTTAACGACGATTCTAATTAATATCTTCTACATCTATTCTGCAATAGATATGTAAAACTCATTAGTAAAACATTCCACTATAACACATGAACAGTGAGTTACGCGAAAATGAAGAAGATAAGGATAATGGAAAACATGTCCTATATGTGAGCTTCAATTCGTTCTGCTCGACACCGTAACTTTATCTACTTCAATCAAGATATTTTGAGTTTGGGAAATAATAAAAAACAGGATGCTAAGTAACCCGCAACAAACACGGTGATAATAGAGATGTTCCGTGTTATAAAGTAAGGAATAGAAGGTGTGACACGCTCAAAACATCAAAAATCAAAAAGCACCGTCGTACATGCCAGCTTGTCGGAAGACGACCGCGAAATCGGGTTTGGGTAATCTCTGAGATTACATGTAAGTTAATAAATGGTTGCTACTTCTCCCACCTTATTCCCCAATGTACTACCTCTCTAACTAGTTCCATCGCTTAACGAGACCTCACTGTAAAAACACCTTACCTCAGTTCAGTTCTATTCTTTTATTCCTTTTCTATCATATTCAATCCTTATAAACAACAACACAGTGAGTCATTCAACGACGTGGTCTACCACAATATAGATACAAATTGTACAAATAAAACCCCATTATAACCCATCATAGTTAATTTAAAAAATCAGCAAATCACTATGGAAGTATCGCTAAACGTAGAAGATATCTCATTTCCTTTCTATATTAATAGAAAACAATTGGCTTATAAGAAATACAATAAGGAATCAAAAATGTTAACCTGTAGCTTTCTGTACCAGATACAAACATCCATATGGAGTACAGGGAAAAATTGTATGGCTTAATTCGCCCCGCATAAGACGTCCTGCATTTATCCTTGTTAATCCATCCACATCCTAAAATATATATATATATATATGTATATATACATATATA